>APFE031028918.1:0-43277 GCA_000404065.3 Pinus taeda | reverse complement strand
TAGATAAGGCTACCATCTTATTTCTTAACCTTAACACCTTCCAAGAGAAGTTTAAGGGTCTTGAACTTGGACAAAAAATCTTTAATGGAAGAAAACTTATTGGGGTCCAACGTAAGAAACTGATTTTCGAGTTGATGGGCTCTAATTTCATTTTTAATTCCAAAAACTTTAGTGAGTTGTTTCATCGCTTCATTATGTTGGAAATAATACTGAGAGGGGGGGTGGGTGAATCACTATTAGCAAATCAATAACTTTTTCATTTTCATACTCAAATTCATATACGCTACTTCAGTTAAGGGAATCCACATGTATACGCAACTGTATTTAATGCAACTAGCGTATATCTAGTAAACTTATGATTTAGTTAATCCATTATATGTTGATATTTAATCATAGCATCAAAACTTCATTAATCATATAAACAGTAAACATGTGTAGTAAAACAGAACAGATCATTACACATAAGAAGCATACATGAACACCATGATATAAGGTGGAAACCCAATGTGGGACAAAAACTACCTGTAGCTGTTTTCTTTAAGATAAGAAAAACCTGTTTACAATCTTGTACTAGCATAGACTCATACCAGTACGTAGGCGCAAACCTGCAGAAGGCTACAACCTTCTCTCGTTCTCTAGCTTCTACTGGAAGGGAGCTACAACCCCCTAGCTCTTGTACTAGCCAATATATTTACTAGTATGTAGGTGCTAGCTTATTAAAGACTACAATATTCTCTTTTCTTTCAGGGACCACATTTCATAAATTTTCATACTGGATCCATCAATACAAAAAAATCACCACTGCAATACAACCATTAACTATATCTACAACATCAATCTATGAATCACCCAACAACTGAATCACTGAAACCCTGTCATCAAAACACAGTCACCAGTACACAAAGCAGAACCCAAAACTCTGCAACAACCACTAGAACCAACAACAACCTCAAATATCAAATCTCATAATGTATATGCTACTTGGTTGTATTGAACCAACATGTATACACTCTTTCACCAAAGGGAACCCACATACAGATCTGAAAATAATTACTTATACCTTCGCTGCAATTTTCAACTTCAGATATACCCAGAACATAAGATATAAAGGATAAGACATGTGTCAGTATTCATATCTATTCATGATCATTTAATCTTCATGATCCCGGTTCATCAACCTTCATTTTCCACATAGGTGCATCCTTAACAATGCATCATATACTCATAACCAGCATACTAGATCTCACACTTCATTAGATATTCATGTCTTGCACACTTGAACTTTGGCCTAATGATCTTCTTCTCCTTATATAGGTTTAGGCCTCTCTCAATACCATGGTGCAAAACCACATAGGACCAATACCTTGGACCCAATACCTGGGGTCAATACCTCGAACCAAATACCATGGACCAAAACTTAGTTTTCCAACATGTGTGTGCCTTTCCTTTTGTGAAAATGCGTGTGTATGCTCATAGGCACATTTTGGTCTGCGAACCCATGTGTACACGTAGCTTGGTCAATGGGAACTTGTGTATACCTTTCTTTCTTCATTCTGTGAGCATGAACTATGATTTGTCATCTATGAGAGTTGCCATCAAGGACAACACTTGTGTCATACCTATATCATAATGCCAACAATATTCCCCTTTGGACTTGATGTCAACAACCACACCAAGTCACTCTCCCCCTTTGACATTAAGGGTAAGGGGAGGACCAAGATATTCTTTCCCTTGACATACATTTTGATGTCCATACTCCCCCTGAGTACATGCTGAAATCTCTGATTGAGCTCCCCCTTTGTACATGCTAAGATGTATCAATCCGTCCATGCTCCCCTTGAGCACATTCTGAGTCTGCAAAAATATTTTTCAAAATATTAACATCACTCTACAACTCAACTAAGTGAGTATGACCTTTCTATCACCAATGACTTATACATACATCAATCTCCCAACCAAGTGGGGATACACCATTTTGACTCATCCACCCAACCAAGTAGGGATATACAAAATGTTTATACATGACTAAAATAGACATTATTACATCATCCTTCCGATGCAAAGTGGGGTTACAAATTAGGTCTTTTCATGACCTTTACATCAAATGATATACATGACTTTTATAATACTGACCAACAATCTAAACAAGACCATGATAGTCATCAACAACTATCATACACCATATATGATCGACACCATAAGCATTTGACACCAGCATCCAGACCTATAACCTGCAATACCATTATCTTGGCCAACCAACAATAAGTAGAAAGATGTATCTTTTAGCCACATAAGCATCATCACCAAAGTCTTCTAACCATAATGCCAACAATGCATTATGCGAAGCATATGCTCCCCCTAAACCTGTGCCAACCAAAATATACCATGACCGAATCATATCAGACTTCTTTTCCTAAATCTATTCTGTTGTTTTTTCTTCATAGCTCCATATACACGACTCTGCAGCCTCTAACTCATGTATATACATGACTTCGCTTCATAATATCTGTGTATGAAAATTAGAATACTGAAGGTTTACACTTTCAGCTTCCCTTGAGTCTATTATGTCTGCTAATTGAGTTATGCCACATCTTTCTAACACTAATTCTATCTTCTTCAATACCTGCGATTGAGATGATGTATGCTCCTTTTGCTTTGGTATCCGAATTTTGCTCCTACATTCCTTTACTTCATGTCCAAACTTGTTACATGCATAACATCTTACAATTTTCATATTCCTTTTATTGCAATCAATAGCTTTGTGACCAAACATATTGCAAGCAAAACAATATCCCTTAAAATACCTGGAACATGATGATCTTTCTATGTGATGGTTTTGAACCATTCTTCTTCTACATCTGGCTACAACATGTCTAATATTATGACATTCATAACATTTAATATTACTCATCAAAGGGAATAACTGTCTATCACTTCCATAGTTAGGAGCAAAATATATTTTTTGAAGAATTTCCTTCCTTGGTTGTTGTTGGGGTTGGTCACTTATCTCCTTGTTGATCATTTCAAATTTTGCGTTATAATTCCTTACCTCACCCTGTGAGCTAGATTCACCTTCAACAGTTTCATAAAAGCCAAGACTGGTTTTGACAGTAGGGGATCTTTGAGTACTAAGAATATCATCCAAAATCTTAGTACTGTCTTGAAATCGTAATAGTTTATCCTTTTCTTATAATTTGATTTTTAAGATATTTACCTCAACCTGATGTTGTTCTTCCTTTTCCAGATGTTGCTTCTTTATGTTTTCTTCATCTTTTATTCCTCCTTCCACTTGTTGCCTTAATTCGAGCACTTCATGTTCTTGTTCTTCAAGAGCTTCTGCATTCTGCTTCTTTGATTTTTCAAGATATTCTTTTAGAGAGAGGATCTTATATTCAAGTCTCTAGATTGTTATGTTCTGATCTTTTAGTACATCCTGCAGCTGCTCCCTTACTCTGGTTACTGTCTCCAACTAATATTTTAATCTGGTAACTTCTTCTTTTTCTACATCATTATTTTCATATTCCATGAGAGTTTTAATTTCTTGATTGTCTTCATCATTATTGGATGATTCATTGCTATTATCATGAGTATAATAACTTCCATTACCTTCTTCAGACATCTTTCCTTTGTTATGAGGGCATCTAGCAGCGTAATGACCAACTCTACCACAAGAAAAACATTTGAATGGTAGCTTACCTTTGAACCTTGTTGAAGATTCTTGAAAAAATTTACCTCATATTCTTCTTTGGACATGTATCTTGATTCATTGAGTTTTTCTTTTCCCTTGTTGATACTTTAAATGCTGCTTCTCTCATATTAGATGGTCCTCCTTTTCTCATTTAAAAAGTAGTTAAGATTCTGTGAAGTTGCGTCATAGTGAGATTCTGCAGATCCTCCTTTTCTTCCATGGCAGACACTTTGGATTCAAATTTAGTAGACAAGAATCTCAAAACTTTCTCAACTAAGACAACTTCCTTAATTTCTTCACCGAGATTGTTCATACAATTGACAATCTCATCTATACATAGGAAGTAATTAGCTATGCTTTCATTACTATGCATCTTAAGAGTTTCATACCGTACTCTGAGAGTTTGAAGCTTAGCACGTTTTACCTGATCATCTCCTTTGTAGTTTAGAATGATTTTATCCCATATTTCTTTGGCTAATTTGAGCTGCATGACCTTGACAAACTCTGATTTTGACAAACTTCCCAATAAGATAGTAACAACTTTGGCATTGAGTTCATATTGCTTTCTACGTGCCGTATCTGTAGGAATTACTGATGAATAGGTATATCCTCCTTCCACGATTCCCAAAATATCCTTTCCAAGCGATTGTAGATAGGCTGAAGTTCTTATATTCTAGTAAACAAAATTGCTCCCATTGAAGATTGGTGGTCTGATGGATCCCTTTCTTTCTTGATTACTCATCTTGATGCATCTTCCTTCAAGCGATCAAGCTTCTTCTAAAGGACCTGCTTTGATACCAATTGTTGGAAATAATACTGGGGGGGTGAATCAGTTTTAGCAAATCAAGAAATTTTTCATTTTCATATTCAGATTAATATATGCTACTTCAGTTAAGGGAACCCGCCTGCATACGCAATTGTGTTTAATGCAACAAGCGTATATCTAGTAAACTTATGATTTAGTTAATCCATTATATGTTGACCTTTAATCAGAGCATCAGAAATTCATTAATCATATAAATAGTAAACAGGTGCAGTAAAACAAAATAGATCATTACACATGAACACCATGATATAAGGTGGAAACCCAATGCGGGACAAAAACTACCTGCTGTTGTTTTCTTTAAGATAAGAAAACCTATTTACAATCTTGTATTGGCATAGACTCATACCAGTATGTAGGCACCCACCCGCAGAAGGCTACAACCTTCTCTCATTCTCCAGCTTCTACTGGAAGGGAGCTACAACCCCCTAGCTCTTGTACTAGAAAATATATTTACCAGTATGTAGGTGTTGGCCTATAGAAGACTACAATCTTCTCTTTTCTTTCAGGGACCACATTTCATAAATTTTTAGACTGGATCCATCAATACAAAACAATCACCACTGTAATACAACCATCAACTATATCTGCAACATCAATCTCTGAATCACCCAACAACTGAATCACTGAAACCCTATCTTCAAAACACAGTCACCAGTACACAGAACAGAACCCAAAACTCTGCAACAACCACTAGAACCAACAACAAACTCAAATATCAAATCTCATAATGTATATGCTACTTGGCTGTGTCGAACTAGTGTGTATACGCTCTTTCACCAAAGGGAACCCGCGTATAGTTCTGAAAATAATTACTTATACCTTTGCTGCAATTTTCAACTTCAGATATACCCAGAACATAAGATATAAAGGATAAGACATGCATCAGTATTCAAATCTATTCATGATCATACCATATAATGATAATGCATTTTAATCTTCATGATCCCAGTTCATCAACCTTCATTTTCCACATAGGTGCATCCTTAACAATGCATCATGTACCCATAACCAAGATACTAGATCTCACACTTCATTTGATATTCATCACTTGCACACTTGCACTTTGGCCTAATGATCTTCTTCTCCTTATATAGGTTTAGGCATCTCTCAATACCATGGTCCAAAACCACGTAGGACCGATACCTTGGACCCAATACAGTTAATACCTCAGACCAAATACCATGGACCAAATACCACGGACCAAAACTTAGTTTTCCAACATGTACGTGCATTTCCTTTCGTGAAAGTGCGTGTGTATGCTCATATGTGCATTTTGGTCTGCAAACCTGCATGTACATGTGGCTTGGTCAATGGAAACTTGCATATACCTTTCTTTCTTCATTATGTGAGCTTGAACTACGGTCTATCATCTATGAGAGTTTCCATCAAGGACAACACTTGTGTCATACCTGTATCATAATGCCAACACATTAGGGGTATCAAGTTCTGTGATATGGAATCTAAGGTTTAGAGAAATAGACATCCCTATCAACCCATGTGCTTGATATTTCCTGCTTTTCCATTTGGCTTCCTTATCTTCATCTTTAGGTTTAGTTTCTTGGCTTGAGGCTATTATGTAAAGACCTTTATTTCTAAGTAAATCCACAATGTAGGACCACCATTGGAAGTAGTTGGTGTTGTCAAGAATAACTTGGCATGGAATTTCCATTGTAATAGAAACTGAAGCTGTAGATTTTGAAACTAAGTGTTCCAATAGAAATATCCTGAAAAATTAGGCTGATTAAAAAAAACGGCTCTGAAAACAGTTTCCGGATGAAGAAGTTATGGCTTTTTGAAGAAAATTTGTTGAAGATTCCGACGAAGTGCGTGAATGTGCGGAAGTGAATGATAATGTTAGAAAAAAATCTCTCCCTTTCCAAAACTATTCTGATTAGCTCACTTTAAAAAAAATGACATGACCCACTTTTATAAATAAGTGAAAGTCACTTTTACAATGGTACTTTATGAGCTACCCACTAAATTGTAACTTAAATAAAAGATAAAAAGACTTTAGAATTATAAGTGACTCACTTTCTATAATGGGTGAGAACACTTTTACATAGAGTAACTTTAAAACATAAGATACATGTGCTTTTCGAAAAGTTAACTCAACAAAAAGGAAGACTTGAACTCAAGACCTCTGTTCTCATAAAGTAACTTTGCACCAAGTGAACTAGTTTAAAAGGTCAATAATTTTTGGAAAAGAGAAAGGGTTTTTTTTGTTTTCTTTTTTCCTTTTTTTACTCACTGAAGCTTTGGGGTGCGTGCTTGCTTGCAAAAACACTTTTTGCCTACAAACCACACAACCCAACATGGACATACAAAAAAAAAACCAAACCTTATGGCTTGAAGTTAGCTTTCACTGGAAACTAAATATTTTCCTCAATATTTCTGATTTTCCGAGATCACACTAAGGCGCAACAGAAAAGAGCATATGCATGAGAAAAATCTTTCCTTTCTATTTATGATTTTCCCAAATCATACATAGTCGTGGGGCAAAGATCATGGTTAGAAATGAAAGGTATAGATCTAATAATAAACAACAGAGAGATAAATAAATAAAACTGCAAATAAAAACTGTATACCTCAAGATCTTAAAAATGATGTAGCTAGGGCACTTTTTCGCGTGAAACAAAAGGGGTTCCTCACTGGAACAGATGCTCCTAACACAATAGAGTAGTCCTCTAAGCTAGAAAGTGGTTAGAAACAATAGATTTAGGAAACGACAGTCGGATGCAGTTGTACTGACTTCCAATTTGGATCTCCAATTGATGTAGCCCTCAAATAGATTTGATACCATGTAGGAATTTATAGGGTAAGTTCCTCAAATACAACACCAAAGGACACCACTCAAAAGCAGATCAAAAATCAATACACCAATATTGTTGACATGGTTAAAACCCTCAAAGAGGGAAACAGTCCATGGCCTGAGCCAACGCGGCCACTTCAGGCAATTTATGAATAGAAGAAAAAAAAATTACATAATTCTATCATGAATGGTCACCCTACAAATGACCCTCCATGCTCTTTAGATAGAGATCATGGACCAATCGGGTGTTAAGCCATGAAACAAGTGTCGGTAATACCGAGGAGAGAATGAACCGTTAGATCACTTCATGTCTAGAAAATATAGTGATCGTCAGATTGTAAGTTACAAAAGTACATAGTAAAGGAACACATTTTACCTAACTCTACACTATACCAAGTTATACTTAACCATTTCCTATGTGTCGGAATATCTTAACACCCATTTTTTACCTCAAAATTTCTCTAATTAGTGCCTATGAAGCTATGTTAGAGTCATGAGGGCCAACCAATGGCGAATGGATTAGATATTATTTGGATCCATATGCACACCTAGCTCATTAATTATGTAACTCATATATTGGACTTGGTCCATGCTAAAGGAGAATTTATCTAAGTTAACACATAGCTTGTGTTACCACAGAGTCTGAAGGACTTGCCGAATATGTTGCAAATGTTATGCCCAAATATTTTTGAATATGAGGATATCATCCAAATATACAACCATGAACAAGTTGGTGAAATGTTGGAAGATTTCATCCATTAGCGTCACAAAAGTTATGAGGGATTTCATCAAACCGAAGGGAATGACCAGCCAACGAAAGAGGCCTTCCATGGATTTGAAGGAGGTCTTCCATAGATTTGTGGGCTCTATTGGAACTTGGCGATAACCAAACTTCAAATAAATCTTGTTAAAGTACTTGGCTCCCTTGACGTGGTCAAGAAGGTCATCAATTCGTGGAATTGGGTAGTTTTTCCTTACTTTGATTTTGTTCATAGACTAATAATTGGTGTAGAGCCTTAGGGTCCCATCCTTCTTTCGTAAGATTTCAATTAGGCTCCCACAGATTGAGGAACTTGGTTGGATGTGCCTTTTTTATAGAAAATCCTAGATCTACTTCTTGATTTCCTTACTTTCTAGAAGAGAGCGATAGTATATTAGCCCATTAAACTGAGGTAGGTCAGGGGTTAGATCAACTGAATGTTTTACCTGACAATGCAAACATATGCCCATGGGTGAGGAGAAGATGTTGTTGTACTATTCCACAACATTATCTACTTAATGTTTCTATTGTGTGGAGGAACACTTTCTACAGGTCATGGATGTGGCCACAATCTTCCCCTTACTTTGAGAGTGAATTAGGAAGATTTGTTTTTTCCCATTTTGGGAAATGATCTTTGTGATAGCCTCAACCCTAGTTTCCTCATGAAAATGAAATGTAAATACTTTTGCATAATATATTAAAAAGGGGTTGAGTCAAGGGACACAAATTCTAGAGTTGAGGAGGTTTCTTTCTTGAGACATTCAAGGGTTCCTTGTGGAGTAAATTTGAACTATTATGACAACCATTAAAGGTCTCATGGAAAAGAAAAATTGGACAAATTCCTAGAGCACCTTAACAGTCAATCAAATTCCATCAAGTTCACAATGGAAGTGGAAGAGAATGGTAGTCTTCCCTTTCTTGACATCCTAATCAAGAGAAACCAAGATGGCTCAATATCTTACTAGGTCTATCACAAGAAAACCCACACATAACATTATGTGCATGCCAACTCTCACCATCATCCTACTTAGAAACTCGGGTTGCTCAGCACTCTAGCTACCAGGGTGGTACGTATTTCAGATCAATGATCATTTTGATCAAGAAAAGAACCACCTCTTGGATGTTTTTGAAAAGAATGGATATAGTAGACACCAAGGAATCAGAGCTTTCAAAGTAGTGGAGAATCCTAAAAATAAACAACCATTGGACGATTTTGTACGAAAATTTCACCTTCCCTACATTCTAGGCACCACTGATAATATTTCTCACATTTTGAAAAAGAATAATATAAAAATCACTTTCAAACCCTTGAATATAATCAACAATTACATGAAATCAATAAAAGATCCTATCGATCCTAAACACCACAAAGGGGTTTATCTGGTTTTGTGTTCATGTGGAAAAGGCTACATTGGTGAAATTGGTCATTCTATATTGATGAGGATTCAAGAACATGCAATTGACATAAAGCATAACCATTCCAAAACCTTTTCTTTGGCTGAGCACTCTAGTAAAACCAATCATCACATTTGCATAGAAAACTCCTATGTGGTGTCTAAGATCGACCAATATCACCATAGAAAATTCAAAGAAGCTATAGAAATAGGAAAACACCCCAATAACCTCAACCGCAATGACAGTTTGAAAATAAGTGATTATTGGATTCCTACACTAACTGTGGTTTCTACTGTCTCTTAGGTATTCTCGTCCCCATCATCTCTTAGTCCTCCTTAAGGTTCACCTATCCCAAATTTTCTTTTTATTAATATTTGAGTAAATAACATTAATCAAGAACCCCACCTTGCACTCTTATAAACCCTAAAAGAACTTTATTAAGATTAAATTCAAATAATTTTATTTAAAACTCAGCTAGCATAAAAATCTAGGAAAATCCCTAGCAATATATCTCAAAATTATTAATTTAGAAATATTCAATTAGTAAAATTTAAAATTTAAAAGACCTAATTAGTTACATCATTATATTACATGATTCTAATTATTTAGCAGTATTTAGGACATTAATAGTAATACATAATAAATTTAACATTAACAATCCTAAAGTCAACCAAATTAATTAATACAAAAAACTTTATACATACTAAAATAGTAACATTAGGTATTGATTAATTTTATAAAAAATATTGAATGCCAAAAAATATTGCAATGTTTTTTTTTTTTTTGAATTTGTCTACTCCTATATTGATACAAAAATTATATTTACAAAGAGGCTGTGGCCTCAAAATGTCTAGCCCCTAGAGGCGACATGCTCACAATACCTTGCTTGTACACTGACCAAAAGACTAGCTAAAGACTGACTATTAGATCTTCCTTAAAACAACAAACGCCTAGACTGGCTGAAGCTGAAAATTGACCAGAGGAATATTATAACCAGGATAAGTGAACTGAGCCCAAACAAGTAAACATTTATGCATTGCCCTTTCAAAATTGGAGACTGACCCAAAGAACAACTTAAGCCAAAACTGAGACCCAATGACACAGTCAGGAAAATGCTGCCCACGCAGGGGAAATCGGCCGGTTGACATTGAATGAAAAACTGAGCTTGAGAACTGTAAATCATGTGATGACTATTAACCATAAGGGAATTGGGCAGCTTCAAGCAACATAGAAACAGAAACCAAGAAGCTCCGACTTGATTAGGCTTCATGAGAGGTGGTAGGCACTTCTTCAACAAGGTGACACCCATATTCATAGGGGTCTTCTTCCTCGGAGGGATGGCCTTCTTTACCTGTAGAACCTCCACCAGTGGGGACGCTCCGAATGGCAAATCCACTAGGATCCTTAGTTTGCACACTGTCAATTTGAGAAGCTCCATGATTATCCTTCGTCCCCATCTCCCGAGACACACTTGGAACAACAGCAACTGAACCAAAAGAATCCTCCCAAAGCTCGATGGTGATAGAGGCTATGAAGGAGGAATTACGGATAGTGCAGGGGAACCAAAAACTGGTAGTATTAGAATGGGATTGCTGAGAGCGCTCTACTGGATGAATCTACCCTCGACCCCTACCCTATTCACGCCTGGTGATTGGAAAGCTATCAATGTAGAAATCTGGAGCTTCGATCGAGGAGTCCGAGGTAGTGGAGGAGAGCTGGTGGGTTACACGACCTCGAGGACTACCTCTTTTGCAGCTCATTCTCGAGCACAGTCTAGGATTTTTGAGATGAGTAGTTAGAGCTAAACTGTCAGTAGTAGGAAAGATATTGGAGGAGTGACCAATATAGATACAAAGAGGGCTATGAGAAGTGTGGAAGCCCAGTAAAACCTCAGCACAGCAATCCAGAGTAAAGCGATACCTTGGACTGGCTTGAGAGCGAAGCGCTGCGCCAACACTGGAATGACCAAAGCTCAGGGGAGGAGCAAGAGTGTTATTTATGAGGGATGCCATACTTGAAGAAATTGCAAACTAGAGAGGGGGAGTGAACAACATTAATGTTGCATTAATGTTTGCCGCTGAAGACATTGAATCTGGTTGCATGCAAGGCTAGATGGCGGTGGTAGTAAGCCACGTGCCAGCCCACCAAGCCCCCTTCGTACCACTTATCACGTTACAAACCCAAATCCGAGAGAGAGAAATCTTGTTGCACCAGAAGTGTGCAGTCTTGTTTGAGTTGCACATCATTGGAATCGCTTATTAGACCAGAGAAGAATGGGAGGTGTTGATTGACTCCTTGGTTAGCCAGTCTATCTGCTACCTTATTGTCTGTACGCCAAACGTGCTTGAAGGTGATGATTTGGGCTGCCCTAAGCCATTCTTCAACTTGTTCCAATCTACTTAGAAGTCGCCAGCTCGATGCAATCTTTACTGCTAGGGTACCTGAGTGAATCCAAGTTGTTGCTTCTATTAAAATTTGAGAATCCCCTTCAACCTCTAGAGGGAATTTTTTTTTTTGTTTCTGCTATATAGATGCCTTTCCATAAGCCTTCAAGTTCAGCAACATTGTTGGTATCTTTTCCAATCGATCCATAGTAAATGTGCAGTGCTGAGCCAGATTCATTTTTGAAAATACTGCCATAACCAGCTAGCCTAGGATTGCCCTTAGTAGCCTCGTCAAAATTCAGTTTGTAGGAAAGGGAGGTAGGGGGAGACCATGAGTGGTGAGAGTCAGTGTGAATGGAGGAATTGGGCTTGACTTGAGTTAAAAAGGTGAGGTCCAAGTTCCAATTTTTCAAAATTAGGCATTCTTGCGGTGAGGTTGGCAAATCCGAGTCTTGCTAGTGTTTCAGAGCAAGAGTTTCTTGAAGGTTTTGTTTGATAAGTAGTCATAGGGTATCAAGGGGCTTACTAATATTGTTGAATATCCTATTATTTCTCTCCTTCTAGATAATCCAGTAGACAAAGCCTGGTAAGAGGATCCAGATGGAATTGAGAAGATGGCTTTGGAAAGGATACAGAGGCTAGTTTCTGATAGTGTTAATAATATCTCCCCCACATATGCCCGATCTTCTATTTCATTGTTTTGTTCTTTCCCACAGTTGTGCTGCTAATGGGCAGGTGTCCAAGAGATGTAGGATGGTCTCTGTGTTAAGATTGCAATTAGGACATCTGGAAGGTCCAGTAAATCCTCGTTTTTGTAGAATATCCCAAGTGAGGATTCATTGTTTGCTTAGAAGCCAAAGGAAGGTAGAGACCTTTGGCTAGATGTCTAGTTGCCAAACCTGATCCTTTGTTATCTACGTGGATTGATAAACAAGTTGGTATGCTTCCTTGGTAGTAAGCATACCTTTGGGCGTGTATCCCCATCGCAATTTGTCCTTTTGATCAGAGTATTTAATTTTCCTAAGTTTGAGCTCTTGATCAATCTCTTCATACGTTTCCTCTTGCCAATTAGGCTACTAGGTGCTAGCTGATTTCCAAAGTTGAAAGCCTTGAGGGGATTGTTGCTGCCAAAACTGATGGACATGGATTTGATCAATATGCTACATAGAAGCTTGCCACTTGGGTTTGTGGAAGAGTGAGGCTAGTTTGGGAAGTTGTTGCCAAGAGTCCTCCCAAAATCTAGCGATGGTACCTGAATGGATTTCCCAGAAGTTATGCGCTTGGATAAAGGCACTATGCTGCTTAGTAGCATTCCAGATCAACAAGCCAGGGGTGGTTGTGCTAATGCAGATGAGATCCTCTTGATGACTTCCTGGCACATATTTTGCCTGCCAAAGTCATGCCCAGGGAATGTGTGGTTTGGTGATCCAATTCCACCAGATGCAGGCTCCCATGGTGTGATTGCTGTGTAGGGGATCCCTCAGACCTAGCCCACAAGTTGATTTCAGAAAACAGACCTCAGTCCATTTGACAAGAGCCCATTTTCTGTTGAGTCTTGAAGAACCCCAAAGAAAATTCCTTTGAAGATTGCGGATATTTTTAAGAACCCATTTAGGAGCTACTAATATGGAAAATAAATACAGAGGCATGGCTAGGAGAACAAATTTGATAAGGACGAGCTGGCTGGCAATGTTGAGAGAGCGATAGGTCCAGGAGGAGAGCTTGTTTTCTAATTGATCAAGGAGGGATTTCCAGGAAGCATGTTTGATAGCTGAGTCTAGCAGGGGAGCTCCCAGATATTTCAAAGGGAGCTCAGGTATCAGGAAGCCCATAATCCTAGCTATATTTCTCGGAGTAAGAGTGGGCATGTGGAAGAAGAAGAGCTGGGATTTGGAATTCTTGATGGTGATGCTAGAAGCTTCAGAGAAGAGATTGAGCAGGGATTTGAAGGCAGAGGCCTCTTGAGCTGAAGGATGGCCGAAAAGCATATTTTCATCGACAAACTATTGGTGGGAGATGGGTGGAAGTCCATGAAGAGAAATTCCCTTTAAGGTGTGTGAAGAGACCGTTGAATGAAGAAGATGACTTAGACCTTCGGCCATAATAACAAAGAGGAACGGGGAAAGAGGGTCGCCTTGTCGTATTCCCCGGGAAGGGCGAAAGGGCGTGGATGGAGAACCATTAAGGAGAATGGAGACATAGGGCGAGGAGATTAGATTCATTAGCTAACACATCCAAGTGGCACTGAAGACAAATGCTAACAACATCTGATTTATATAGCTCCAGATGAGTTTATCAAAAGCTTTAGAAAGATCTAACTTGAGAATCATACCTAGATTTTTTAGTATCTTGAGTGAGTGGATCACTTCATTTGAGAGGATGATCCCATCCATGATCTGTCTCCCTTCTACATAGCTTGTCTACTCTGGCGAAATGAGGAGAGGGAGCAAAGGTTTGAGCCTGTTCGCTAGGACTTTAGAAATGAGTTTGTAGATGACATTGCAAAGTGCGATGGGCCTGTATTTGTCAGGAGTGTTGGATTCTTCCACTTTAGGTATTAGTGCGATGAAGGTTGTGTTGAGAGAGGGAAGGATCCAATACATTGATCACGATTCTTCCACTATCTCCCAGACCTCTATTTTGATAAGCTCCCAGAAATCATGATAGAAATTGGCTATAAATCCATTCGGGACCAAGCGCTTTTCCATCCTTGAGTTGAGCCATAGCATCCTCCACTTCCTACATCATGATAGGCCAGAGAAGCATTTTGTTGTGGTCCGCCGTAATAAATTTAGGAATATGATGCGTAATTGAATTAATGGCCTGATTCCTGCTACCCGGAGGCTCCCGTAGAATGTTCTTGAAATGCTCTTTGAATTCCTGTTCCACTTCCTCATGCGCCTCCAGTCTCTCCCAATGTCGATTATTAATGAAAGTGATGTTTATTATGCATCCTCCTTTGAATAGTAGACCTGTGAAATAATTTTGTATTTTTCTTCCCTTCCTTGAGCCATCTGATCCTGGATTTTTTATGCCATAGGATTTCTTCTTGTAGCCTTCGTCTTCAATCTTAGTCAATAAGGCTTCCTCCTATTGGGCATAGTATTTTGTTCTTCCCTTAGTGATGATACACTATTGTAAAGTGTTCATTTGTTGCTCCAGTGCTTTTTGGTGGTCAAAAATGTTTCCAAACTGAGTGCGATTCCATGATTTGAGAGCTTGTTTGAGGTGTTTTAGCTTTTGTTGAAACTGGAAAATATTGGCTCCGGAGTTCCAGGCATCATTAACTATAACTCTGAAATTAGGATGTGAGAACCAAAAAGATTCAAAGCGAAAAAGTCTATTACACCTGAAGCCTAGCAGCGACCACTGTAGCATTATGGGCCAGTGATTACAACCCACTTGAGGCATGATAGAGGCATGAAAGTCCCCACCCAGGTGAATAGCATTGTCCGACATAAGAAATCGATCCAGCCTAGAGGCTATATGCTGTGGTCCCTTTCTTTTGTTGGTCCAAGTATACATACCATTAGAAGTTTGGAGATCCATTAACTGATTTCTGTGTATGAAGTCTTTGAGTCCAATGCTGTCTCCTTCCAACTTCGATCTGCCTCCTGACTTTTCCTCCAAAGTTGTGATGATGTTCAAGTCTCCACCACATATCCAAAGGGGAAATCTTCTGACAGAGTTGAGAGCTGCGAGAGAGTCCAACAAATCCAACTTTTTTTGTAAATCTTGTGGGAAATACACATTAGAGAGATCACCATGGATATTGGTCCCGTTTAGATGGAAAGTTGTCTGAATAAAGTAGTGTGAGGCATGGAAATCCTGAAGGGAGAGAACTTGAGGATTCCAAATGATTGCTAGCCCTTCTGAAGCCCCTGAAGCATCCACTGAGATTGAGCGGTAGCCAGACTAGGCCTTATTTAGGATATTTTCCAGTACAGTGCTATTGCCCTTAGTTTCTTGTAGAAAGACTAATGAAGGCTTTTCTTGTTGGATCATATTTTTTAACATTTTGTGTTTTGCAGGGTTGTTAAGCCCTCTCACATTCCATGAGATGAGCTTCATGAGGAACAGTGGGGAAGAGATTTGAAAAACTTGGTCAGCTTGGGAAATCTACCAGATTCCACTAGCATTTCTCCAATAATAATGGTCCTTTGCAGATCCGTTCTGCACCCGCATTTCTTCATGTCTTTCAATATTTTTTTTCCATCCCAAGGACTACCTGCCTGAATACCAAGGTATTTATTATGTTTTGCTCTAGCTAAAACTACTTCAAGTCTTTCGATTTCCCCGGGGGGTATAGTACTGAAGTCTTTCTGTCGACACACTACTTCCAATTTGAGAATGTTCATACCTCCCAAATCAACGCTTTCTGGTTCCTCATCCATGTGTATCAATTTGTTCTGTTCTTCCTCATTTTACTTTTTTTGAATACTGAGAGCTAGATATGCATCTATCTCCATGGTGGAATATTGTAGGGCTGTATTTGAATCTTTTTTATCAAAGGAGGTAGAGACGGGAATGCTGGTGAGATTGGAGGCTGAGAGCGGAGCTGAAGATTTTGGAGGAGGGGGGGGGGGAGTGAAGAAGGGGAAGGATCTAAGGGAGGGATTAAAATGTGATCCTCCTTGTTATTTTGAGAAGTGAGGATTTCGAAACTGTTCTGTGTTTCCGGTTTCTTGAGCTCGTCTGAGGTAAGTGGAGATTTCTTGGCATGCTTTCTACGACTGGATACCTTTGTGAAACCATCAGAATCTTTGCTCGTCTCAGTAACAGGAGCTTTGGATTGGAGATTCAAAGGGAAATCCCTAAAAATATGACCATGTTCATGGCATTTCCTGCAACGAAAAGGAACATGCTCGTAGTCTATTGTTTGGACCCATTCAAAATCGTCATGAAATAGACTTACCAAATCTGTGAGAGCTTTGGCTAGATGCATGTGTACATAGATCCTGGCATAGGAGGTGTATCTTCGGAATTTGGTTTCCTTAGCGACTTTGATGAAAACCCCCAGGCTATTACCTATGTCCTTTAAGGTCTCCTCGTTCCAGTATTCCAGGGGGAGAGGGTACATACGAATCCATACTGGAGCCCAGTTGAAATATTCTTTATATGGATTGAAGCTTTCTTTCCATTCCCGAAGGTACAGGCCTGCAGAGTTGAAGAATTACGGGCCTCCTTCGAAGATACAAGTTTTGTCTTCTATACAGTTGAAAGTAGCAGTAAAGAAGCCTTTGGGACCGAGCTACAGGGTGACTTGTCCTTTAGGCTTCCACTTGGAGGCGATCCATGCTTGCAAGGTCTTTTCAGTTGGCCAAAATCTGAGGAACTTGCCTATGAGTGCATGATCCCTCATATACTGGATTTGGCTATTGATCCGATCACTGGGAAGATCTATTTTGATTCTTTCTGTAGACTTGGGGATGCATGTTGCAGAGGACGCCTCTGGTCATGATGTCGAGTCATTCTGTTCAATTCCTTTGTCTTTGGCTGCTGCAAAACTTGAAGCAAAGTCACCAGTGTTTTCGATGGCAGGATCGATGTTATGGGTGGTCATTGTGGTGGAGCCAAGATTGGTTGGAGCATATGCACTTACTGGAATGTCAGAAGGGGGACCGATGGGGGGAGGGGGGGCCATGCCTGCCACTCTAGAGGGAAGATTCATGATGAAAGAGTCAGTGGCAAAGCGGAATCTGGATATCCTTGAGCACTGAGGGGAACGACAACGGGTTAATGCAGGAACCCTAGCAGGGGCGGCATCAGACCTGGTGCACTCCCATCATCGTGTGATCTCTAAAAAGAAAAAATATTGCAATGTTACATTAAGACCTAATTAGGCATTATAGTACATTATTTAACTATTTTGAACTATTTAAAAATTAATAGTAATACATAGTAAAATTAACATTAATAGTCCTAAAGTCAAGAAAATCATTTAATACAAAAACTTTTATATCATACTAGAACAAATAACATTAAGTATTAATTTAATGTCAATAAAAAAATAATTTAATTAATTAAACTTAATTTATTTCTTAACATTATCAAACTTGTCAGCTCCTCACATTACCATCCCAACCTTTCCTCTATTTATTGCCCTATCATTATTTGACCTTTTCACACATCTAATCTTGATGATGAACCACGGAGGTTGGTTCGAAACGTCGATACAATAAAACATGATTACGATGACTCCTGAAGACATTACTACACAAAATGTTGATCGCAGAAGCCTCAAATCTATAAATAACATTAAAAGTTGGTTTTGTGTTTTAATGGACTAGTTCTCATAGTTAAATTGGGTTACAAGAGAAGGAAGTAGAACCATGTTACTTGAGAACCACTTATAAGGCATAAAAGATATAAATTTATGAAGATTGGTTGCACTAACAACTAGCATAGTGAAAGTCAATCACTGTGCAAGAGGGAAAAGAGAAAGTAGAGGAAAAGAAGGGGGGTTCAACCTCATTGGTAGAGAGAGGGAGATTCATTCACACTATTGAATAACATTTAGTAGTAAATCAAGGAGGAACAATAAAGGAGACTTGCAAAAAGAAGAGTTACAGTGATATTAGTTTGGTTAGCAAGATTGGAAGGGGGAAGATCTCTCCTAGGTGAGGAACAATGTCCTCTTCATTCCTTGTATATCCAGAGGGTGGAGATGGTATTTCTATGGATTATTATCACAACCCTGGGTTGAAGTTTCATGTAATAAAGGATAATAAAGGAAAAATAAGACCAAGATCACGGGACATGCATTCCAAGCTAAATGTTGGCAAACACTATAATGGGAAAGATCAAGTTGGATGTTTGGCATTGTTATCACCTAAGTCATGATTCTTGAAAGTTACAGGTAGTTCTGGGTAGTGGTCTAGGGACTAGCTTGGAAAAGTGGCTCAGATCTAGGAAACATTGGCACTGAACTGAGAAATTTAGGTCATAACTACATGGAAGGAGACTTATGAGTGTGGTTATAGTCTCATAATAACATGCATGATGTGTTGTGATTTTGGTTGTGTTGGACACCTAATCCTCTAAGGGATATGGTGTGGAAGGTGAATCGTCAATGGAGTCCAAGAGACCTTGGAAGATGAATCAAATGATCACATTATTGTATTTATATGTAATATATTTATGAATAATAGAGAAATTAACTTTTATCTTTCACTTTTGTAAGATCATTCCAACAATGGTATTAGAGTAGGCTAGTCCTGGTCCTTTTCCAAATCTTGTCAGCCCTGCTGTCAGAACGGGTTAGGCTTGGTGCTTTTCAAGGCTCTCTAGCTTTGTATTTGGGGGCTTTGCCATATTTTCATGTCAGAACAACTACCAAAAGCGTTTATTTTTTTGGATGAGAAACTTCCTTATGTGGTTTCTGAATTTGCTTGTAAATAATTGTCATTCTAATTTCTGGACTGAATTTGGCTTTGCCACCTGTTTAAAGAAACTTGTCATTTGTTGCATCTCTGGCTTGAGCATTTCTTGTTTTACTATTCACTTGTCACAAGTACCCTCATTCATTACCCTGTTATTTCCCAACAAGGATGATATAGATTCCCTAAGTCCCATCATCATTCCTTACCGATTTCTCTCCTTACCTCAACTTAGAATTATTCTACCATAAACCCTAAATTCATGTCCAAACTAAGACAAGCATTCATTGAAAAATATACACCAAAAAAAATATATGTGTCCTTCCTTGGCCCAGGGATCTTCATCTATCTCCTTGCCTTGAACCAATCCATTACTCCTCTACATGATTAGCGTTTTTATTGGCCACTTGAGAGACCACACTTTCACCATGATTAGTATGTTTTCTTTCAGTTGTTTTAGATTTTCAGCATGATAGGGCATGAGAAAATACTTGGAGAATTGATATGGGAGGTGACTCCTGCTACAACCTAAATGCCTATTAAACTTCTTAGTAGATCACAAGATGAGAGCATAAAGATATGGTGTGGCAATGAATTGGAAGAATAGGCTAGCAATGTTCTCCCAATCTACGAGCCCAATTGTCTCTTCCTGTTCCCTCAACAACTTCGTCTGCATCAACACCTACACCACTATTTCTATGCTCTAATTTATTGGAGCATGCGAATCAATCCCAATGGTGATACATTGGTTGATGCTGTGGGATACCACTTCATGGAAAATAGATTTTTCCCTTGAAGAGTGGTATTAGAAAAATATGGAAGGAAATTTGTTTTAGTTATTGCATGAAGTCGAGATGGAAGTCACCTTACATGCAGCACATTAGACAATGGATATGACAATAGAAATATTTGATATGACAGATGCCAAGTTATTGTACAATTTGTAGGGTCATTACCTCCTTGTGAGATCCATCATTTTTCTCCTATTGATTATCAAATCTTATTCTCTTCTTCAAATGACAAGGTATGGGCATGCAAGTTTGGTTTTGAGTATTGACGTCATCCTGGATGGTTTAACTATTGCCCCATGACATACCGATGGAACAATTAGGCTTTGGGACCAGGTAATCATTCAAGCAAGAGAATGTTTTGTTCAATTCCTCATTTAGTATTCTTTGATGTAGGAATGATAGAAGGACTTTCCAATAATTATCAGTTGAATCTTCTAGAGTTATTAAAATATATTGCACTAAGGGATGGGTGAAAAATCATAGAATGTACTCTGAATTTTTCAAGAAACCAATGTTGTCCAGATCCAAATGGCTTCATACAGGAAGTTGAGGCTTCATTCAAATTTTGGGGTGCTCCTGAAGGTGATGTGGTACATCCAAAAGAGTGAATGAATGAATTTCTAGAACAAGTGAGATGTTATAAAGTGAATATCGATGGGAATGTATGTAATGTAGTGGTCACAACATTGGTTCTTGAGGGGTCGTAGTGCAAGTTGGATTCATATCATAATGTCATGGGCACCTTGGAGACTCTTCCTTTTAAATTTTATTGGGAGAAATCTTTTTCTTATACAACCGAAAGATTCAAGAGGCTTGTGTTGTTCAAAATTCCAACCTTGATATGATTTTCATATTTATTCATTGTATTTGTTTGGTATCTTTGGGCATATTTCAGTTTTAAAAGCACACTATACTTATTTGGCATTCAAATTTAAAATAATGGGTACTTGCAAGTTGTATTTTTTTGGAAGCCCTATCAATCAAGCATGTACAACCCAGGCTGAGTAACAGTGATATCATATTCTCACCTTCTATCTGATAGGGGGGAATTAATGACCATATACAATTTTCGAAGATCCTAAGCCACAACTAGAGTAATACCAAAAGCATAGCCTTAAGCCTATACCAGAATCAAAGTTGCAACCATAGTTAAAGTTATGAGCATGATTTAGTTTATAGTCATATTCAAACTGGAATTGGGAGCACTTACTCTAGCAGAAGACTTTAGGTTCTAGCCATATTTAGAATTGATTCAAGAAATACACTAAGTGTTCCAGAGTTGGTGGTCAAAATTAAACCATTGCAGGTTGAGGCCTCCCTTTTTAGGTTGACGTTCTCCTATTTTTTACACAAGTTGTAGACATCCCTTTTCCAAGTTGATGGTCTCCATTTTCAAAACAATATGGAGCACTTCCTCTGGCATAAGACTTCAAATTATTGCCATATTTGGAAGAGTTCTAGGAACTGCATTAAGTGTTCCAGTGTTGGTGGTAATCCTTAAACCACCACCCATTGATATCTCGAGTTCCTTAAAAACCACCATTTCAGAGAGCCCATTCATCCCATTATTGTCATGCATTGTTGTATTTATGTATTATAACTCTCTTCTTGGACTCGTATATACCCCTTCAGATTAAGAGGGGGAATGTTGGACACTTAATCTGCTAAGTGTTATGGTGTGGAAGGTGAAGCATAAATGGAGTCCAAGAGACATTGGAAGATGAATCAATGGTCAAATTATTTTATTTATATGTAATATATTTATGAATAATAGAGAAATTCACGTTTATCTTTCACTTTTTCGTACTCATTCCAGAAGGTTGGGGGTTAGGTTAGTGGAAAAAGGGTTTCAACACAGGGATTGACCACCTGGGGTAGTTTGTAACCTCCTAAGTGGTCTCTAGTCTCTTAGGGGTGCCAGTAAGTTGTCATATTGTAGGTCCCACTTCCATCACTGGAACTTGGAGGTAAAGTCATGACATATTAGCACTTATCCTCACATTTACCCTAGGATCTTGTAAAAGTGGGTAAATGTTGGGAGGGGGAATTACATATTGGTATTAGAGCTTCTAGGTTTAAACACTTAGACTGGATGAGCTAGATGTGATTGTTATGCATGCATGCCATTTTTCAATGTGTTTGTTGTGCATGCATTACAGTGGCTATGGTTGTCATGTATGTGAGATGTTGATAGGCTAATTTCCTTATATATATATATATATATATATATATATATATATATATATATATATAATATATATATATATTATATATATATATCGTCCTAATCTGGAGCGATTTGTGCAGAAGAGATAACCTCCCCTAAAATCCACGAAGGTATGATTTTGATTATGTCAATGTTTGGTTTATCTAACACAGGTATATGTATATCGTGCTAATCTAGAGGTATTTGTGCAGACAAGATAGCCTCTCCTAAACTTCACTAAGGTAGGATTTTAATTATGTCAATGTTTTGTTTATCTAACATGGTATGTTTGTCAAAAGAAGAAGATCAAAGATGACAAACATAATGGTGGATTACAGTTCACGTGGCACTCCCTACCGATCAGCTCAGAAGTAAGGAGATGAGTACTCTCCTGACATAGTAGATACATTGAGAATATTGAAGGAAGAAATCAAAAGTTACAAGGAAGATAATGATATGATAATTGAGTCGCAAGAAAGACTTGCGAGAGCTTAGGAAAAGAAACCCAAGGTTAATTCAGTGATCATTTAGATCTATCATATTCGCATAGATAGGGAAAACCAAGGATCGGTTATGGATAGGGGGAGATGACTAATGGGGTATATGGTAGCAGGTCTCGGTCAAGATACAAGTTGGAGAGGAATGACATAGTCACAGGTGGCAGATGGTTGGACACACTTGACAGGAGAGGTAGTGCTTTTGGGTTCTATTCTGGTTTTGATTCATAAATACATCATTGTCATCACTGCCATCATCCTTATAGGAGGAGTGAGGAGTAGTACTTTCCATATGAGTTCAAGAAATGTAAGCCTCCTACATTTAATAGAGAGATGAATAAAATGGAATATGCAAAAGCAATATGGCTACTTGGGATGAAGAAGTTCTTTGAATTGCATGATTATACAGAGGATATGAAAGCAAAAATAATTATTTCCAATCTCAAAGGAAAAGAAGATATCTAGTGGGAATATTTGAAGCTTGTCAGAGGCATCAATAGAGAAGAGTTGAGCTGGCATGACTTTAAAAGACTCTTCAAAAAGAATTACTTATCCAGGAGATACTATGATGGAAAGGCTAAGGAGTTATATGAGTTGAAGATGGGTTCTATGATAGATGAAGAGGAAAAAAACTATGTTTTTGGATCTATTGAGGTATGTGCCTTATGTCAAGGATGACAAGATGAATGTTCAAAGGTTCATAAATGGACTACCATTAGCATTCAAGGATTGGATTGAGTATGATGAGCCTCAGCCATTAGAGGAATTCATTGGGAATTTGAAGCATTGTTATGATCAGCCTAAGTGTAAGTCTAAGCCTAAACATGATTGGAAAGGGAATGATAAGAATAAAGGAAAATGGCCTCAGAAGGAGGGAAGACCTCAAGATGCAGGTTAGAAAGAAAATGTGGCTCCTTACAAGAAGTTCAGTGTAATTGAGAAGGGACATGGACCTCCACCTAGAGAGTAGCAGAATAAAGGCAGTGGAAAAGAAAAGTTGCAGTGCTAGATTTGTGGCAAAGAAGATCACAAGAAGGATTTTCCATTGTGCCATGGTGGCAAGCCTGAGATATATAATGCTCAGGAGGCACATACAGTTGGGTATGTTCGTCATATCATTGCTCAGACCTATGCAAAACTTGATAACATGAACACAAATTATAAAGCATCCATTATTGAGATGGAAGGTAAGATTTGTGATTGTGTTGTTTCTATTTTTATTGATATTGGATCTAATTATAGCTATGCTAGTCTTACCCTAGTGGATAAGTATGGCTTGAATAAAGAAGTTCATGCATGGTCTTGTTTGGTGCATTTGGCTATAGGGACCAAGAAAAGAGTTCATCATTAGGTAAGAGCTTGTGCATTTGAGTTGAATGGTATTCCTACATTATCACATCTAAATGTTCTTTCATTGGGTTCATATAGTATGAATTTAGGTATCGATTGGTGTTTTACTCACAAGAATAAGGTAGTTTGTTATGAGAAGACTATTGAGTTCTTGGATGATGATGGGAAGAAGAGAAACTTGTAGGGAAAGGAGAAGACTACATAAGTGAGAATGGTTACATCCATGCAAGATAAGCATAGTTGTAGGAAAGGGTGTGTATTGTTTTCATTGCATGTTTCTAGTAACAAAGGGAAAGATGTTGAGGATGATGAATTCTTGAACATGTATCTATTTTTTAGTAGTTTTAGGATGTGTTTTTTGTAGAGATTTTAGAGTTACCATCTCATACAAAAGTGGATTTCTCTATTATATTGGTACCAAGAGTAGCACTAACATTAAAGGCACCTTACAGGATGAGAACTCTAGAGTTAATGGAATTTAAGTTGTAGCTTAAGGAAATGCTTGATAATGGATACATAAGGCCAATTGTATTTCCTTAGGGGCACCAGTTTTGTTTGTAAATAAGAAGGACAATACTCTCAGGTTGTGCATTGATTAAAGACAATTGAACAAGGTAACCATGAAGAAAAGGTATCCATTGCCACATATTCATTACTTGTTTGATCATTTGAATGGAACATTAATGTTTTAAATTATTGATTTGAGATCAAGGTTTCATTAGGTGTGCATCAAAGAAGAAGACATTTACAAGACTGCATTCCATACTAGGTATGGTGATTATGAGTTTGTAGTTGTCCCATTTGGTCTTATTGATGCTCTAGCTACTTTCATGTGTTTGATGAAAAATGTGTTGCATCATTATCTGGATAAGTTTGGTATAGTGTTCATTAATGATATATTGGTATATTCTAAGAATGAGTAAGAGTAGTCATAACACCTAGAAACAATATTGAAACTGTTGAGAGAGCATCAGTTTTATGCCAAGCTTAGAAAGTGCATTTTCTTCAGACTAAAGTTCATTAATTTGGGCACGTTGTTTCAAAGGAAGGTCTAACAATGGATTCGGAAAATATTAGAGCTTATGGAGTGGCAAACTCAGAGGAATGTGAATGAGGTCAGATCATTCATGGGACTAGCAGGTTACTACAGGAGGTTCATTAGGAACTTCCCAAGGATTTCCTATCCTATTACATCTTTGTAGAGAAAAGGAAACAATTTTGAATGGGTTGAGGAGTGTGAAAATAGTTTTGAGAAGTTGAAGCATTTGCTTACAAATTCTCTAGTATCGAAGATTGTAAATCTTGATAAAGGATTTGTGGTATGTACAAATGCTTGCAAGAGAGGACTTGATGGAAACCTGATTTAGGAAGGACATGTGGTATTCTATGAATCAAGTAAGTTGAATGAGCACGAGCAAGATTATGTGACTCATGATCTTGAGTTTGCAGCTATCATTCATGGCTTGAGATATGAAGGCATGATGTTCATTTTGATGAGTGATCACAGTGGACTGAGGTACTTGTTTCACCAACTTAATATGAATTCCAAGCAAGCTAGATGGTTGGATACCCTTAATAAGTTTGATTTTGAGATTAGATACATTAATGGCAAGGAGAACAGAGTTGTAGATGCTCTAAGTAGGAGAGTGTAGGTAAATCACATTTCAGCTGTGAGCTCTTACATGATAAATTTACAGGAGAAAATCTTGTAAGTCGGGAACATGATGATAGGTATTAGCAACTGAAGCACACGTTGCAACAGTAGGGTGAATATGATAGGGATGAGGAGTATCGCTTCAAAACAAATGGATTGGATAGATTGAGGAACGATACTTATGTGTCAGATAGTAGTGAGCTCAAGAAGATTATCTTTAGTAAGCTTCATTTCAAGTCATATTCAGGTCACCCAGGTTATCAAAAGATTTTGACAATAGTTAAGAAGCTCTATCATTAGCCTAACTTGAAGAAATAGGTGGATGAGTTTTTTGCTAGATGTTTGGAATGTCAACGGGTAAAAGCAAAGTGTAAGCATCCAACTAGTTTATTGTGGTGTATTTATATTCTAGATTAGAAACGGGAGATCATTTCCATGAAATTCATTACAGGTTTTCTGAGGACATAGAGGCATAATCATTCCATCATGGTTGTGGTTGATAGGTTGAGTAATGTAGCTCAATTCATTGCAATAAAGTCTACAAATTCAGCTAGTTAGGTATCTCAGATCCCCATCAAAGTGATAAAGATATTTCATGGTGTTCCCAAGAAGATCATATCATACAGAGATGTCAATTTCACTTCGAAGTTTTGGAAGGATTTGTTTGTAGGTTTGGGCATAAAGTTGGATTTCAATACAACTTATTATCTACAAACAAATGGACAGACAACGAGGGTTAACATGATTCTTAAGGACAAGTTGAAGATGTATGTCATGCATCAACATAGGAGGTGGGAGGAGTATATTCTACCAGTAGAGTTTTCTTATAATAATGGGTATCATTAATCCTTGAAGATGAGTCTATTTAAGGATCTATACAAGAAGAGTTGTAATACTCCTACTATCTGGAGTGATCCAGTGAACATGGTGCTAATTAGGAAATATATGTTGGCTGAGATGGAACAAAAAATGCAGGTTATTAAGAGGAATTTCAAGGTATGGGATAGGAATAAGAGTTGTGTGGATCAACATAGAGAATTTAAGGAGTTTTAGGTTGGGGAGCATGTGTACTTGTGCATCAAGCCAAAGAGGAGCTCCTTGAGGGTTGGATCATGTGCTAAGATAGTACCTCAATATTGTGGGCCTTTCGAGATCCTATAGAGGATTGGACTAGTGGTCTATAGACTTTCACTACTTCCAAAAGTGAAAGTCCATGATTTTTTCCATGTTTCATTGTATAAGAGATATGTCCAAGATGATCATGTGATTTATTGGTATGTATTACATGTGGATCCAAAGGGAGAATTCCATCCAGAACCTCAATGCATATTGTAGCGGAAATAACTCATGCTCCAAAACCGAGCAATCGAGCAAGTTAAAATGCAGTGGAAGCACTTTGGGCCCGTTGAAGCTACATGGGAGATGGTTGATCAGATGTAGGCTTTGTATCCTTAATTATTTGTTGGTTCAAGAAAATGAGCTTTTGGTGTGTGTGTGTTTGTGTGTGTGTGTGTGTGTGTATATATAGATAGTTGTGTTATAAAGCTCCAATAAGCGGTATGTTTGTTTTTCTTTCTGCAAGATGTCATTGTAAATGCTGCATTGAGCTATGTTGTAAAGCTCCATGTGCAGTATGTTTTGTTTTCAATAGTTTTCTAGTCATAGGTGTCATAGAACACTAAGGACGGTGTTCACCTAAGGGAAAGGGGTTTGTAATAGCCTTAGGTAAAAGTTTCATGTGTTAAAGGATAATAAAGGAAAAATAAGACCAAGGTCATAAGACACATATTCCAAAATGAATGTTGGGAAAACACTATAATGGGTAGCACTTTTTGTTTATTATGGAAATTGTAAAAGGAATCAGCAAAGGAAAAGAGGCAATAATTGACATTTAATTATGAAAATAAAGGAAAATAGGAGAAAAGGAAGGGGAAGAGACACAGATTTGCATGTTAAGGAAAATAGAGGGAAAATGAAGGAAAATGAAGAGAAAAGAGACATCAATGATAAAAAGGCATCAATGAAACATTTCATGACTTTTTTCAGTTTTAGCTTGGGTCATAGAAAGAGAAAGAGAGAGATCCAAGAGGAGAGAGAATGCAAGCAAGGACAAGCAAATGAAAGCTAAGCCTAGGAAAATGACAAGAAACAGAAAGCCAAGGAAGGAAAAGGACAAGTAAAGGAAATCCAATGAAAACAAGGAGAAGGTTGTTTCAACAACTTCAATAGGAGGATTTTTCAAGTAGTAGGTTGCATGTGTGATTTCCTAGCTGAGATGTGAATGCATGGTACATGAATTTTTTTATTGCATTCATTTGTTGTCATTGGAATGGATTTTGCCTAGTTTCATAGTGTCTTCAATGCTTCCTTTCCATTTCCTGGATATCCATGGTGTGATGGAATTCATTTTTGGTTGAACATTGGATTGCGGGAAGGTTTTGGAACTAGGTGAGGAGTTCTGAGGAGAATTCCCAAGAGTTGTGGGTGGCAATGGTTTTCTTTGAGAATCCCTCGATATGTGGGTGGAGACAAGAAAATTCAATGGTTTTCTTTGAGAATCCCTCGATATGTGGGTGGAGACAAGAAACATGGAAGTCCCTAACTTGGTTGGATTTTGCATACTTTAATGGGATTTGTTTTCCTGTTGCTATCTATGAGCAATTGTACTTATTATTATGTTGATTTGATGGTTGAATTGCCATGGTTAATATTTTGGTTATATGCTAGTTATAAGCATGGTTCTATGATGTGGTCTAGCTATGGTTTCATGATTTCATAAGTATTTTCATGATTGATAAATGCATGGGCTAACAAGTTTTTTTGCAACTACTTGAGAGGGAATTAGACCTTCTTAGTGAATCTCATGTGACATTTAGAGATTTACGATCAAATATGAATTCACGATCTATAACTTATATGTTTACCATATGTTTGACGAAATGTATAAGGTGTACTAGGTGGTCTAGGTCATGTTCTAGATTCAATTTTGAATGTTTTGCATTGTTATCATGTAAATCATGATTCTGGAAAGTTATAGGTAGTTATGGGCAGTGATTTGGAGACTAGCCTAGAAAAGTGGCTTAGCTCTCAGAACAACTAGCACTGAACTAGGAAATTTAGGTCATAACTACATGGAAGAAGCCTTATGAGTGTGCTTATAGCCTCATAACTCCATGAATGCTATGTTGTGAGTGCGGTTGGGGGTTAGGTCAATGGAGAAAGGGTTCCAGCTTAGGGATTGACCACTTGGGGTGGTTTGTAGCCTCCTGAGTGGTATGTGGTATTTGAGGAATGTCAGTAAGTTGTGATATTGTAGGCCCCACTTCCATCATTGGAACTTGGAGATCAAGGCATGTCATAGTATCACTCGTCCTTAAATTTACATTGGGAGCTTGTAAAAGTAGGTAAATGATAGGAGGAGGTGTTACAATTCCCTTGATGGTTGGGGTGGTGGGTTGTTCCTTGGATTCCTAAAAGGAGGATCTCTGGAACCTTTCTTCCTTTTTTGTTTACAATGGATTGTAGATTACCTAAGGTGGGTAGAACCATTGTGTTTTTCTTAAAGGTTGGAGACTAGCTTCTTTAGATTCCTTAGACATTCTTGGGTGGAGGTAGAAAGCCTTTGGATTCCTTGGGTTCTCTTTTGTGGAGAAGGAGCCTCTTGATCCCCTATGTGTTCTTAGGTGGAGGAAGTAAGCCTATGGATTCCTTGTGTGTTCTTGGGTGGATGAAGTAAGACTATAGATTCCTTATGTGTTCTTGTGTGGATGTAGAAAGCCTTTGGATTCCCTGTGCATTGATAACTGTTGAGTAGCTAGTCGATGGAGGAAGGAGGCCTATGGAGTCTTTGTTTCAGCTGGAAGTAGATGCTTTATTCTCTTGAGAAAGACCCCTTAGTCTATGGAATTTGGCTCGAGGTTGATGGTTGTAAGTGAGGACTAGCCACAGTTGTCTATGGTTGGGTGGATATTCCTTGTCCCAAACTCACTTACCCATAATATTTAATATAATTGTTCCTATTATAACTATAAATTTAATGGTTGATGTCTCTTTTCTAGTTGAATTATGGCATCAATAATTGAGGAATTCTTGTGATCATTTTATTTACATTTCATAATAAGCTGGCTTAGAAAAGGAGAATCCTGGTCAAAGACATTGGTATATGTTTTGAACATTAAATGGGACTATATTGAATTGTTTAAGCTATGAATGGTTTACTGTTGTGATTGTAAAGGAATGAGCTTTTGTTTAAATTAGTCCCATGATTGTAAATTTGCTACAAAAACTTGTATGGAAGGAGGCATGTATTGTTAACAGTGTTGTGGGAACTGAGTGCAGACAACTATGCAACTAGTGTGGATAAGCACTAGTAAAGGAATTTTAACCTTTGTAGTTGAATACAAACATTTAACTTTGTTTGTGAGCTAAAATATCAAAGGTTTTGAGTGCACGGAGTGTGTGGAGGAAAAACCCAAAGTAAGCATGCCAAAAATTCCTTCTGCAATCACGCTTAACCTAAGAGTACACACATACAAACGCATACACACACACAAACACACATAAAATGACGGGGCCCGGGATGATGTGTCTTGGAGGTTCACCCTCAGAGGCCCTAATACGTGCATGCTGAAGAGTGTTAGGATGGTGTGTCCCAAAGTTCCCCATCCCGAAGGCGTAGAAAGGGAGTATTCAAAGGGAGGTGTTGGGTAATGGGACCAAGATGACATATCCTCGAGGTGCCATATCAGATAAAGGGATGTTTTAGGGTGATGGGACCAAGATGATGTGTCACGAAGGTCCCATCCTAGAGATATAAAAGGGAGCAGGTGTGGAAGCATAGGGAAAAAGCACAACAGGAGGAATTGGTGGGATGGAACTTGGAAGGGAGGCTCGAGGAATGGGCCCCAAATGACATCATGTGCTCGTCAGTGGAACCTGTAAGTGGTTTTGGAAAACCAAAACAACCTTCTTCGACACCCACTTTAATGGTTTTGGAAAAGGTGTTGAAGGGTGTCGCAATGAAAATGAGTCATAGATTTGGTGATCGTGGCTTCATATTTTCGTCTATTCCAAGGCATGATATCCTTGTAAACAACGTGTAATTTATCCCATCAAATATTTATATGATGATTTCACTATTCATTCTTGTGGGGATTCGTCTGCACTTTACCAAAAGGTTGCAAACCTTTTATGAAACAATGGGGATTTCCAGGTTACAGCAGGACGATGTGGTAAGTTTTTATAGGTCCCAAGGATTAATATGTGTGGGAGGGAACCATCTAATATTGGAACATGAAATATTTATATATGTATATAAATATTAAAGAGGCTCAAATCACATGTGGTAATATATATATATATATATATATATATTATATATATATATATATATATATATATATATATATATATATATATATATATATATATATATATAGATATATAAAGTGACAAATCTATTTTTAAATAATAAAATGGAGTTATTGAGATTTGAGCCCTATGCTGGGTGTAAAAAGGGAGGCCATAAACTAATTGAATCAATTCAAACTTGGAAAGGAAGAGGAAAATTAATAAGGAAAATGAAGACAAAAGACAAAAATAATATAATAATAATAATAATAATAATAATAATAGTAAAAATATTTTATCCCATCCTTTTAACTATGCAAGAGGAATTGGATTAGAAATAAAACCACCCTAATGGGGTAATTGGGGTGGGTTCACTACAATATTATTTCATTGGTTAGCACAGATCAAATAAATGGTATTAAGAGGGGCTAACTTTGGTATCATGTACAATTTTCTTCCCAAAGTAATAATAATAATACGAGGTCATGACTTATACACAAAATGACGATTCCACAAATATGGTTCACCTAATAAAACATCACAAACATTAAGGGGAGAAACATCACACAATACCTTGTCTGTGGAAGGCTCCAAGTTTTAGGGTAGTCAACATTGTTGACTGATGCAAAGATCTCACCCTTGGCCTGAGCCACTTGATGGGATATAGTTGTGGGTGTGGTATTTTCAACAAGCCTAGCTTCTTAATGACCTATGTTGAGATGAGGCTCTTTTAACTCCCACTATTGACAAAAAAAATATAGCGGAACACCCTTCACCCACATATGTGAGTGTAAGAGACACTCACCTTCATATCGATCATCGAAATCACTTTGGTTGACCTTGGTGGTGGAAATGGTGGCACTAGGTTCTACATCAATGATTTTTTCCCCTTATCGGGTTCTAGCTCTTAGTCAAAACCTGTATCTGACTCTGAAGCTTTTAACTCAGCCACTAATGACCACTTTACACGACATTCATTTTTGTTGTGAATGGGACTCTTGTGGAACTCACACCATTACTATTCTTTTCTTGTAGCCTCGATGGGTTCTCCTAGGGTATTCTACCCTGGCTCTATCATTTTTTCTACAGTTCGGGGGTGCCCATGTCTTACTTTAGATTCACAAATCCAAAATCAACTTTCTTCTTCTATTTATTGTTTTACTTTATTTTGACAAGATATTGGTATTCTGCACCAAGTGAGGAGATATCTAGGAACTCCATGTCTTCCTAGATGTACTTTTATAGACAACCACAGTACTTGAGCACCAGATGTCACTCAGAGTCCTTGATACCAAGCCTCATGCACAAGGTATGAAATATATTTGTGAAATCTAGCACTTCTTGGTCCCTTTCTTGGAGTAGTGTCATCCATTTTATGTACTTGTCTTCATAGCTTCCAACAGGGTAATATTAATGTTCCTTAACAACAACACAAAAAATGTTCCAAGAGGGTGTCACTAAAAATAGTGTGGATTCCTCTGTGGACCTTTGCTCATAGTAAGTTTATGACCAATCCTTAACATGGGGGGTGTCTTTAAGGAGTGTGGAAGTAATATTTTCTCTATCGAAAAAATTGTGGACCAAAAAACATCCTTCTAACATATTTAAGCATTTATCTAGATCATTTGCATCTATCTAACCTTTAAATATAGGAAAATAAAAATTAACTTGTACCTTAAAGGGGGAAGTAGCTTTGAATTGGGTACTAGAATAAGAAGTGTCACCTATTCGTATCCACAAAATGATCTATAGAATTTTATTTTATAATGTCATTCCCTTGTTTTTCAAGGGCTTCTTTGAGTTACAATTTGATAGGATCTCCTACTCCCTTGTATTTATTTTCTTCCACAATGGGAGGTCATTAGGTTCAACAAGGTTGGTCTTGTAAAGGATCAAGTGGTTCAAGTCCTAAGTCCTTATACCCCGACCTCATTGGTAACATGCACAAAAAAGTAAAGAAAGAGAAGACCGCTCTGATATCATTGGTACAAATTTAAGAAAGGAAAAAAATGAAATACAGATTTAAAATCAAACAAAAAGGTACAGTGAAACTAAAATTCATTTAATAAATAGAAATACTAAATTTTTTTACATGTAAAATGAAATAAAACTAGCTTTAATGGTGGTAGCTTATATTTGAGAAGAGATGTGATGGCTATGTGCCTTCCTAAATTTTGTTACAATGAGGCTTAGAGGTCTTTTTATTTAGAAGAAATAATAAAAAACCCTAAACATCCAAAACCTTAACACTAGGAGATGAAGTGCCAAAGGTTTATGGTCCCCGATGGGGTATGTTAGAATGTCACATTCCTAGGGTTGTAATTTAGGCATTCAATATCTATTTGGCATGCACGACAACCTATTAGAAAGGTCTATCTGAGGAGAACAACTTTTGACTAAAAATATCAGTCAACATTGTTGGTGCTAAAATGCACTATCCTTGAAGAAATTTTACTTGAATTTTTGAAGCCAAAAGAGGCCTCAAGGGGATTTTAAGATCAATCCAATGGCTCAAAGGGAACACTACACCAAGTAGAGCCATAACATCAAGCATTGGTCGGAAATGGGCAGAAGGTTAGAGGAGCATATGACAATAGGTGAATGTGCATAAATATAGGTGCGGGAAGGAGTTACGTGGTCTGGAAATTAGACAGTAGGTGTGGGCACAAATCATATGGCCTAGAACGCCTCACACTATTGAATCACACGCCATTTAATAGGGCATGGGGGGTGTGTGAAGGAAAAAAGGAGTCACTCTGTTGTACCCATAACACCTTGGCCAAACTTTCAATGGCAATTGGGGGGCATGTAGAAGGTGCCATGCCAACCTACCACGTTATCCATCCATGTTGACTAGGCCATTAGGTAAGTCCTCCAGATTGGACCATCATCCATGTCAGTGCTATACACCATAGCACCTAGCTAAGTTACATCTCACACCCAATCACCACCTGCCATACGACACCACCCTGGAAACACATAGCAGGGTCAAACCATCATGCTGACATCATCATGTTGTAATGATGATGTCAACCATAAAAATTCTGATGTCAACCCTAAAAATTCTTAATGGTGTCCCAATACATGTTAAGAATTTTTTTATAAAAGGACAACAAGCCCATTTTATTTGTTGTGTTGTCCATTCGAGGCTTTGACTCACAGTCCCGACATGCTCCTCACCTAAACTAGCTCATTTTCAACCCCCAAAGCTTGAATTTAAAAATTTCAACTACCAATTTACTTCATTTTCATGAATTTGAGATGCTAAGTCCTCATGCAAGCTAAATTTTAGGCCAACTAGAGCTTGAAAGAAAACCCTAGCCTTCTTGCATAAAAAGTGCTTGTCTTCCCATAAAACCCATTGTTTGTGCAAGTAGATCCTTCTTTTCATTAAATTGACCCCATAGACATTACCACGAGAAAAATTTCATCCAATCATCCCCATAATTTACCAATTCAAGTCAAAAATTACATAAAAACACCTTAATTTGATACTTGCATATGCTAAGCAAGTTTAAGCTTGCCAAGTTTGAATTAAACTCCCTCCACAAAATTAGCCATTCTTGTTGAGCCACGTGGTACTTTCATATTAGCTAGTTATCCCCATCTATAAAACTGACATCATGCCACCTCCCTCATTGCACCAAGTCAACTAATCTCCTCTAAGTGAAATCACTCCATCCTCAATGGCTACATTACCAGTACCAAGTATGTTTGATGTTCAAATGGAAGAAAAGGCTAAGGATCATGATTTCTATGAACATGATGGTGATGTTAGAGATCTCATCATAAACACTTATGACATGAGAAAGGACATACAACTAGTTCACAATACCTTTGACATAATAGGGGACCTATTGACAGTGTTCAACTCGCCAACATTCACGGGATCTCCTTGGTATGAAGTCCCAACTAGACCTCACACCATTTGGTGTAGGATTCCATCTGGTACGATGGCCCGATTGCCATTATCTTAAATATTTTCCTTAGATCTTTCTTGTCAGCACATGAGAGTGGTTTTCTTTGTCTTCGAATAGTGAGGTTCACATGCCTAGTGAGTTCTTTGTGTCACTTGTGTCAAGGTTCTTTCACTATAGAGGGAGAGGGTGAGAGTGAGTCTCAAGTCGAAATGGAATAATCCCAACTCTACTAGAGACACACAACATAGCAGGATGTGCGCATCTTCCGGTGGAATAGTCCACACGTATGTAGTAGTCACAAACACAAGGTGAATAGATACCACATACAACACCCAACAGACTAGACCACACAAGTGCGACAGTTGTTATAACAAGTTTATTTGAATGAGTCTATCGAGTGTCTGGCAGAATATTCTACATGGACGAGACAACATTAACAACTGATACAACACATTTCTAAAAGAATATGTACTAGAACAACCGAAATAGTTCAATTGTCTTAATACGGGTTAAAGTAACATGCATTACAAGTGTCCAAAGAATAGTCTTACAAACGAATATAATACATGTGTGAAAACATGCTAGCCTATTAACAGGCATCTGAATTAAGTGAAATTTCCAAGACATGTTGGTACACCATACATCACTAACCCTGATAGTGGGGCATTGGACCCACTACTCGCTCCTCGAAGAAAAGACTACAAATTTTCAAGGCTATGTGGGAGGATCCAAGGAGAAAATTCCATTGCATGTAAAAATGAGGGATATACATAGCCAAGGGTGAAACTGATCCTTGTGATTGTTCGACTTCCCTCATGACTGTTTGAATTATATGAATCTTCAGATTTACATGTGGGTCTCTTGGACTTCCACATTACATTACATTGATTACAACAATATGGCCCATAGTAGTGATGTGGTCAAGGTGACTCATGACATGACTTGACACGATAATCTTGGTATGTTCATGCTGATGGTGGTGTCCATGTCGAGCTGTAGTGCTGCTGAGTGATGAGTGTGCTCTTGGTGTATCATAGCTTCACTTGCACATGGCAAGGTGTGTGGAGTCTTCGATGGTCTTGGTGTTCAATTGATGTTGCACATGCATGTATCCTCTTCACTGGTACTTGGCATGCTTCATGTGTTCATCTGTTCGTAAACAAGTCTTCTAGCATGTGCTCCTTGTTCACCCCGTTCATCATCGTGACATGTCTCATTTATGTACCTATATCTGTAATCACTCAGGATGAGATGACATCAAAGCCAGAAATATCATAGTCTACCATGATGGATCATCTTTCATTTTTGGGTGTAGATGACCGAGAGAGAGGACAAGGCTCTAAAATTACTCAAAGAAAATTTCAGGTCGGGATGTAGGCTCTGGGGCACTATCAAGGAAAATTGTGCAGAGGTCACTGGGAGGCTTAGGTGAGTAGTCCGGAAAAACAATGACCATCCGCGGGATCTGGCTCAGCTAGAGGGCATAATTGCACAAATTTTCTAGGGAGGAAATATAGGTAGCAGGGAGGAAAATGGTAGTGAAAACTGTTTAGATTCTCCGGGGAGGCTGGCAGCAGGTTACCGGAGCTTGCTGGCTAAAACTATGCAAAACTGGGAGGCTATCCTGTAAGACATTTTTGCATAGTTTCTAGGCTAAGCGGGGTGTCGGGAAGCTGGAGGACAGCCCCAGAAAACAATGCAGTTTTCAGGAGGAGGAGTAGGCTGGCTAATAAGGGGACTAGATGAAAGAACTACAAAATTTTCAAGCAAAGTCAAGTGACAAGCAACGGGTGCATGTCCTTCATGTCTATGCAATTTATTCAGTCAATAGAGGCGGGCATGCTAGAAACTTCTATATAATTTTTTGGAGGAGTGAAGCCTGGGGTCACTGCCTGATCAGACTCTCCGGTTGACCAGCAGGAAGCTTGATAGATTTTTTTGCGGGAAACGCAGATTGAGATGGCTTGCTAAGAAACTTATGCGTTGTTCTGGGTGATAGTTAGCCAAGTTGATTCTAGGATTGCACAGTGCAGACATCCTAGGAGGTAGCCTCAAACTCTGTGTAATTCTAGGTAGCAGTACATGATCACTAAGGGCTAATACTGCAAGTGCAACTTAGTGGAGGTCTGGTTGGTGGAGGGTGGTTTGGTCGACAGTACTTCAGCATAATGACTAATTGTGTGAATGAGTGAAATCGTGCATGCATGACCTTGTGAGCACACACTCAACATGAATTGGCAGACAGGACACCTAGAACCATCAAGACAACATGCACTAAGTGTGACTGACTAAAGGGTGCGAGCAACAAGCGTGACACGTGAGATAGATCGTTGAAGGATCTTGATGACACTTGCATGACATTGCATGAGTGTGACAGATGCTTACATAGTGAATACAACTTGTACACACGAAGACGAACCTTCAACATAGCCAAAACATGATTGAAAGCATGACATTATTACCAACATGCTAAAATATTTCCGGTGAATGATGAAGAGAGGAGGGTATAAAGACTCGACATGGGCTCATGGGATGAGCTTGAGTGTTCAAAAACATCAACGAAAAAACCAAGGCTCTTAAATTAGATGTAGGCCAAAATTTTGGAGGGTGTTGCAACCACTACAATAGGACCACAATAACCTATTTGAATCAAAATTGGTCTAGGAAGTAGTCCCACAAGTATACCATTTCCTAGAAATGGTAACATGGTGTGTCAATGGATATCTACCAAATTAGAGATTCGTTTCTACTCAAGGAGATAAGGCAGTCATCAAGGTCACACCAGAGGCCATTGTAGATATGTTATCATTCCTAAACATGGTAGGTATGCAAAAGCTAGACAAAGAAAAACTAGAAGATAAATGTAAGGTCCTCTCCCTAGAGGTCATGCAATAGATGATCCACAAAAATGTCAAAGAAGGAATAGTCACCCAAACTGGGCCTCCTCCCTACCCTATCACAGTATTTGACTCTACACCTAAAATATATTTTTCCTTTATTTCCTAAGTCCTTGGTCATAATAGTGATGTCCAAATAAATGAGTTGGTCCTAGGATTTCTTAGTCAATTTATGTCACCCGGTCACCAAGGCCTACACAAAATATGATCTTCCATAGTTCTTATCTAATGAAATCCATGCCCAATTGATAGAGTTTGAGGAAGGGAGGTATTTTCAATATCAAGCCTATCTAGTCAATCTGTTTATTCACCAGAACTATTCTTACCTTGAAAACCTAAAGCCCAAAATGGTTAAGGAACAAAATACCATGTTGCTTGTCTTCAAGTGATTTCCCATGGTGAGGAAAAAAAACAAAGGTTTCTTCTAGTACGTGCCATCATTTATTCCTATTATGTATACTATGTTTCATGGTGAACCTCTACCTAGAGCCCCTAAGTTCATTAGGGAAACATTGCAGTTCAATGCAGATATCAAATTGGGTGACTGGTACCTCTTTAATGAGTACACAATCATAAGAGTATATGGTTTTGAAGAAATATCGTACCAATTCCCAACATTTTTTACTCCTGCATATTTCCGTTGGATTATATAAGACAAACATTCAGTAGTGACAACTTGCAATTCAATTATAGAAAAGCAATTGTGACATTCAACCTCACTCATGGGGTGGTGCCATTTTTGGTAAATACAAGAGTGTACTGAAGGTAATGAAAAACAGAATGAAAAGCTTTGATTTCCCGCAAGAAAGTGTGTGGAAATATGATCCTTATGATATAATATATGAAAGAACAAAAGTGTTAAATTGTAGCAAGAAAAGGCTTCATTTGACTTGAGCTTTAGTTAAATGGATAAACTTGAATTTCCACATTAGCAGGATGACTTGAGTTGCAATTAGCAGGAGTGACATGGCCAAGTCACTTAGTTAAGTCAATCAATTTGAATTTGTGGGGAAGAAGTAGAGTTGTGCATGAGTTGATCGCTAGGATATAGAAATATAATGGAATTATAGTCAGTAATATGAGCTCTAGTCATGAATACAGTCAGTAGAATTTTAGTTGAGTAGTTGTAATTGTTGTTAACTAACTGATCTCTCAATTAACTAGTCAATTTACTAAAAATATCCCTAGCCAAGCATGGAATTTGAATTGCCTAGTTGAGTAGAGGAAAAATGCATCAATGTAATCATTATTGTATACTAGTGAGTGTGCAATGTTTGCATGTAGAAGGTGAGTCTTTTCTCTTGTGAATTGCACAAGCAGATAGGAGATTTTCCTATTCTTTAGGAGCTAATTTCCTTTGGAATTTCGCAAGGAAATAGGAGGGGCAATGCGCCTAGATTTGGATAAGTATTTGCCAATGTAGACTCAGGAGGAAGAGATTGGTATAGTAGTGAAGGTTGAGCTTCAAGGATTGGATATGTCATTGTAATAGATCTATATTCTCATCTAATATAATACAAACAGAGGAGGGATTTTTCCCAATTGTTTTCCGCAGTAAAAATACCATGCTCATTTTGATTGGATGATAACATGTTTCTATTATATGTTTTCCATTTCGCAGATTGAGTAGAAGATATGTTTCTCTATTGTTTTTCAGTAAGAATTTATTAGCAGCTGCAAATTTATATTTATTTCTACGTGGTGTTACTACATAGAAACCATGTTTCAAATATTCTCTCAGATAAATTTTGAATAGCAAAGTTTTGTGGTGCAAATTTTCTCCAATGCAGGAACAATGGATTTCAATGGATTGAGGCTTGAGTATGCATTGGAGAGCACTTTGAATTTTAATTCTTTGAAAGATAGGATGGAAGCTATGCTGGATTGAAATTGAGTATTAGAGTAAACACAAACTAATATTCCAAAACCAACTATATCAGATGCACAACAAGTAGAACAATGGAAGAAGGAAAAAATAATATCTTGGATGATTATCCTAGAGGGAGTCAAAGATCATGCGGTTTCAAATTTGCATGGAAAGGAGACTCCATTTTCAATGTGGAAAACCCTCATATATCTATTCCAAAGTAGAAGTGATGCCAAGAAAGTGGCATTGAGCGATAAGCTCAAGAACATTCAAATGGGTAAAAATGAAATTGTTGTTCAATACCTATCCAAATTCAATTAGGTGAGAGATGAACTTGGAGGAGTTGGAGAAAATGTTCCATCATTTGAACTTGTGAGCTTAACACTCCTTGGCTTTTTCAAATTCTAGCACAACTATCAAGATTTAGTTAATGGTAGAGACAAGCTCCCATATTGGGAGAGACGTTGGTTTGATTTGATGGAGGAGGAGATTAGAAGAAACATTAGAGATGGTTTCATGTCCAAAACTAATGAGAAATAAAAAATTTCTTTGGTGGGAAAACAAAAAAAAGTAAGGGAAAGAAGGCCCAAGGAAAGACATAATCCATCCAGAACCATGGCAAGAAGAAATACCTCAGTAAAATTAAATGTTTTCAATGCCATGAATATGGGCACTATACAACAAAGTGTCCACACAAGAAATCCAGTAAGAAGTCTGTAGGAGCAGTAGGCGGTGATTCTCTCACATCAAAATTCAAATTGAATTTCACTATCATTACATGCATGACAATTACTATACGAGGAAGTGTATGGTGCTTAGATTTTGGTGCTTCATTTCATATGACAGGAAATAAGGATTATTTCAACAACTTGGAGGAGAAGGACCTACAATTACACATACAACTTGGAGACGATGGGAGGTATAGTAGCAAAGGGATTGGCATTGTCACCTTTAAGAGGAAGTTAGGCTCTCATCTTCACCTAGAGAATGTAATGTATGCACCCGGCTTGAGGAAAAATCTAGTTTCTATAGCTATACTTGAAGAAAAAGGATATGATGTGGTGTTCACTAAAGGAAAATATTATCTAAAGCATGTTGCTACTGGAAAAATAAAACAAATTGGTGTTCAAGTTAAAAATTTCTACAAGCTAGAGGTAGATTTTTCTATGCATGCAACTATACATCTAGGAGTAAGGTGGGGCAATGTAGATCATTAGTCCCAGAGTTGCAAAGATTTGGGCAACATCCATAGGAGAGAAACAACAGTTGCGGTGTACTATTCTCACAGATCATTAACCTTACTATAGGGGCCCACAATATTCAATAGTAGAAGTATCAATGTCAGTTGATGTAGTTAGATTTTCAGTGGTAGTGCAAAGGCTAGTAGCAGTCAAAGACTCAAGAGACATTTACAGCTCAGAAACACAACAGATTCAGTATTTTGGATGCTTCCTAGTTGCAACTATTGCAGTAGCAACAACAATAGTGAGAGGGAGTGTTAATTATGTTACATTACATTCCTCAGGAGGAGCATGATTGGGGTTATGAAAAACCATTTTCTTGCTAGGAGGGAGTGTTAAATTGTAGTAAGAAAATGCTTCATTTGACTTGTACCATAGTCAAATGGGGAAATTTGAATTTCCACATCAATAGGATGAATTGAGTTGTAGTTAGCAGGAGTGACATGGACAATTCACTTAGTTAAGCCAATCAATTTGCGTTTGTGGGAAAGAAGTAGATATTTACATGAGATGATTGCTAAGATCTAGAAATATAATGGAGTTATAGTCATTTATCTGAGCCCTAGTCATGAATAGATTCAGTAGGAGATTAGTTGAGTAGTTGTAATTGTTGATAACTCATTCATCTCTTAGTTAAGTAAATTTACTAAAAATATCCCTAGTCAAGCATGGAATTAAATTTTTCTATTTGAGTGGAGGAAAATTGCATCAATGTAATCATTATTGTATACTAGTGAGTGTAACATATTTGCATGTAGCAGGTGAGGATTTTGTCTTGCGAATTGCACAAGAAAATAAGAGCTTTTACTATTCTTTAGAAGCTAATTTCATTAGGAATTTCACAAGGAAATAGGAGGAGTAGGAGGCCTATATTTGGCTAAGTATTTGCCAGAGTAGACCCAGGAGGGAGAGATCAATATTGCATGTAGGTTGAGCTCCAAGGATTGAAGTTGTCATTGTAATAGATTTATATTCTCATATGATATAATACAAACAGAGGAGGGGTTTTTGGAAGTTGGGTTCCTAAGTAAAAATATTGTGTTCATTGTGATTGATTGGTGTGGAGTACTGAAGAAGGTATGTTTTTTTTATTATTTTGGCATCTTTTCATTAAAACTCACAGCCCCTTTGCATCATGAACTAGGTAGATAATAAGAAATCATGAAAAAATCTATAGGATTTATATGCAACACAAAATAATTGCCATTTCTTATGTAGGGAAAGGGAAAAATGAAAGATTGTTGTTCCAAAGAAAAAGATAGGGCCAAGTTAACTGTTGTCCCTTTGGCGAGGAACCACATGCAAACAAGGCGATCCAAATTAAAGCATATCAGCCAGGGAAAGGAAAAGGAGATATCAACTCGGCACAAGAAAACAAATGGATAACTGGGAATTAACAGTTTGCCAAATCCCTCAGGATCCTTTGATCCTAAGGGATCGATGCCTTAAATATTTTTGCATCATTGATATCTCTGCTCTAGCTGTTATAAAAAGGGGCAGCACTGCTAGCCTGGGGGCAAGATCTGCTGTCATTTTTCTATGTAACTTTTCTCTACATTTGAGACTTTGATCATAGACTCTTGTTGAGAAGTAATCTGTTGTAACTCTGCTTTAATGCTATAATATAAATCTAGTTGTTGTTTCATCTTTGATCCTAGAATAATTTCAAGCAGTGTGTCCCTAGAGGCTAAGGGCCCGGCCCTAGTGGAACACTTGCTCCTATATTATTATCTTTCGTTTGTGCATGTGTTATAGACATTTTTTGGCACTTCAACCCCAATCATAAATGTCCATAAACTGAGGGCTCCTAAGTCCCTAAAAGTGTTGCTTCACTGCCTAAAGGAACAAGGTCAGCTGATTAGATCATCTCCCAGAAGTTCTCCACTGAAAATTTCTCATAAATGGTCAAAACTGGACCATACTGAAATCCCAGTGCAGAGGGTGTGATGCATATCACCTTCCCAGTGTGCAAGGTGCAATGCATACTAAATTTCTCCTCTGTAGGGTGCGGTGGTTGGGAATGGACAAATGGCAGGGACAAAATGCGAGGTGGAAGATCATGGAATCTTCCAAAAGCTTCCCCTCTAACACTTGCCTCTCTATTTTTGACCAGGGATGAGTAAGAGATCATGATTCTCCAAGTGGAAGTAAAAACTATCAGAGAGAAGACACTAATCAAGATCCCAGAAGATGACTCACCTCCCTATAATCATCTATATATGGATCCCTCATCACAAAGATCCAGAGGCTGGAATTTTGTATCT
>APFE031028914.1:0-17756 GCA_000404065.3 Pinus taeda | reverse complement strand
CATGTCTTGCACTATCAAGTGCATGAGATTTAGTGGTTTTCTAGCAGCTTCCCAGCCTCTGCATGATATCTTGTTACACTCTCGTCAGAGGCTACTTCTGTAGAGTTGGTCTAGTTGCTGGCTGAGCAACTCCCTCAAGAAATTGCGCAATACTAGAGGGGAACCAGTCTCCCCTCCAGAAATTGTGCAAATCTGACTTGCAGCCTACTGGGCTCAGAAACTGCGCAATTTCTATATGCAATACCTATATGTCATGTTGTTATCATTGTAAACTGCCCCTCAACCTCTTCTTTCAATATTATATTGGTTAAATGCGATGTACCATCGTCAACCCTTAGTCCTTGTTTTGATAGAATTCACTGATCAACCATTTAAGTGGGTTACTCATACAATTTTTTAAACAGTGTGGTGTGCATCACATGATAATGCTACATGGTCATGTAACATTGGTTCACAAGAGTGCTAGGGCATGGCCCACATCTGGTTAATTATTCAGATGGTCAAGATCACAAAGGGTGATCCAACGATATAATAATTTGGATAGATAACCTATCTTTATTTCCATTCCATTTCTTCATTTTGTATTTTTTGGCCACTTGACACGCTTCTCTGCAACTAAGACAGTTGCGTTGAGTTATGACCATAGACTTTCCCACTCAATTATTGGTGTGGCCATTTCATTCCCCATAAGAGATCTTAATATTCTCAAGAGAACAACTTGAATGCATTTTTGAGCTACTTAAGATGTAAACTTTGACCTTGGGAATTCGATTTTTTCCTCTCACTAGATTTATGTCATAACATGTGGGTGTCGTACATTAATTTTCTAAAAATATATACTCTTAAACACAAACACACACACACACAAATTTCATTTAATATGTTGATCTTTTTTGAATTTTTAAGGTAAATGAAGTTTTAGAATTTTAAAGCAAATTAATAACTAATAAAAATTTTTTAAATATTTTTTAAATAATGAAATAATATCAAGTTCATTTTAAATAGTTAAAATAATTGTCAAGTGGGTGTAGATTAGGGAGGAGGTGATATTATCCTCCCCACTGAGGATTCCAACCCCATCTATACTGACATGCTCACTCCTTGGGAATCACATCTACATAAATAATTTGTCTATCTTATTAGAAACTAAATTAACATTGAAACTCAAAGAGAAATATAGTGATTATAACGTTCAAGATATCCCAAGTGCTAGAGCACATAGTTATCTTAAAGAGAGGGAATGAATTATTGGGATGAGAGTGGATAGACCTTCTTAGTTCATATTTTATTAGGGATTATAATTCAATTGCATTTACTTGGATATTGTAGGATGCATAAAATAGTATTTCTCAAGGGAGAGTATACCTAGTAGGCTATGTGCCATCCATGTTGTTGGATTCTTAAGCTCATTTATTTTACAATTCTAATTGATAGCAAATCGTGTGAAAAGTTTAACATTATAATTTTTTCTAAACATTTCTAAAGCATTGAAATTAGAACTCTACTGAAATCTTGATTAATAATAAAGTAAATATTTTTTCCAATTTAAGAATTTTAATATTTCCTAGGAGAAGAAAACCTTACACACACACACACACACACACACACATATTTTCCAAACTACGATTTTTAATATTTCCTCGGAGAAGAAAACCTCTCTCTCACACACAAACACATTACAGTTGTAAAAAAAATTGTTTTTTAATATTTAATAAATTTCCACATTTTTTATAATTTTATTCAAATACACAATCAATACACTAACCTTATAATTTATTAGTAAATACAAAATCATTATAAATTTAGTTACAAACATAATATATAAATTATTCATTTAATTTAAATTTGAGTACTCGTGACTTTTATGGGATTCCCCAAAAATATGCTCAAAACTCCCAAAAATCTCACTTAAAGACTACTCCATTAAAATTACATCTCATTATACACATTTTAAATAAGCATGTGTAAGAGAAATATTATAAAGAATTAGAACCCTTATTGTATACCATCCTCATTTAAAGTTTGTTATATGAATATTGATGTTAGCATTTATGTTCATGGACATGAATAGTATGCATACAAGACTTCATTTTGAGTTGCTTATATTTGGTGAACCGGGTTGTTTGTAAAGATTAGAAAATTAACAATCTCTTAATAAGATTTTTAATGGTGTTTTAACTAGCATTAATGGATTTAATGATATTTAATTTAAAGATTCAATTTACTTGTTTTGGTGTTTTTTTTTGTTGTTGATACTATTCTTTATGATATTATAACTTTTTGTTGTTTAATATTTATTTTCAAACTCAAATATAAATAATAAATAATGATCACATTTTTAACTTGTTCAAAACAAAAAACAAAAAAAAAATAGATGAAGCTATTTAATTTATGTACCAAAATTTTCCAATTTATATTGGAATATTTAAATAAGAAATATATCCATATTTTAGCTATTTTAAGTTTTGAAGATTCAACAGGGATAATTTTCTGCCAATTTTAGTTGTATTAGGGAAGATATTTGTTAAAAGTTTGAAGTTTGAGTTGCATAACTTGCACAATTTAGGTGATAGAGGAGTTTTCAACCCATTTGTCTAGTCAAAAGCACATTTTAAACAACTAAACATCACAACCTCACTCACAATTGTGTGCAATAATTAAACAAAACCACAATTTAACATATAACATATTCACAATTTACTTCATGTATCTTGAGGTGGGTGACATTTAATGTTTTTGAAAATGGGATTTTGGCAATAATGTTTTGATTTGTATTAATGAATTTAATGATATTACTCAATTTTACTTGTTTTATATAGTTGGTAATTTTTTTGTTGTTGATGCAATTCTTTATGATATTATAATTTTTTTGTTATTCAATATGTAGTTTTAAACTCATAAATATATCACATTTCTGTCCCATCATGTTAAAAGAAGAACATGGAATAATTAGATGGAATTGTTTAGATTACATGACACAATTCCCTAGTTTTTTGTGGAATATTTAAACAAGAAATATAGTCGTAGTCTCGCTGTTTTAAGTTTTGGAGATTTCATAGGCATATTTTTTTGTCAAATTTTCCATTATTAAGGCATATATTTGTTAAAATTTAGAAGTTTGAGTTGTATAATCTAGAGGTAGGTGCCTGAGGAGTATTCAAGGGGTTGAATCCATTTTTTAGAAAAAAAACACACTTTAAACAACTAATATCACAATTCCCCCCACAAAGTTTGTTGTAACATTAACGAGTTGTTTTTAGTGAGATTTTTTGGAATCCTTTCTGGTGGGATTTTCCTGTCTAATTTCTCTAAAACCCTGCAGGAATTTATTGAAATCACTTTTCAGGATGGGTGCTGAATCTATATATACAATCAAAAAACGAGTTTAAATAACACAAATCAAAATGCCACCTCAATTTTTTCTCAGCCAAATTCTACAGTGAAAAGTCCAAAAAATTGTAAGAAAACAACTCCTCACCTTAATATATTTTTGCCACCTTAAAATATATATAATAATAATTATAAACGTGAGAAGTTTATTGTGATTGCGAAAATAGAGTTTTGGAAATGCTATTTTGCTTATATTTTCCATTCCAAGTTGGTCTGGTCATGTTTATTGTGGTTTGTGATCCAGCCAGAAATGAAATAAGAGTGAGTTTTGATTGAGGTTGGCCACGTTGAAAGAGCACATACATCCACTATGGCTGGAAGGTGGAGACCACTTACAACTATGCATTTGAGATCACCTCTCTATAAAAGCTCAGCTCATGAACTCGCCTTTGCAGAGAGTACCAACAGCAATACCGATTTCTGGATATCATATCATGGAGTCCAAGTGCTGCATTTGGATTCAATTTGTGGTGTATATTCTGGTAATCAATATTTGCAAGGCCGATGGCCGTGATATGGTAAGCCCTGGCCCTGGGAGATGGGAAGTGGTGGTTGAAAATGGAGGTGTGTCGGCGATGCATATGGCCGCCACCATTATGGGTACAGTGGTGATGTACGATTACGCAGATTTTGGTGATTCTAATATAAGCCTCGCAAATGGAATTTGCATAGGTAGATCAGCTGGTTATGATTGCTCAGCTCACTCCATAGAATACAACATTGCTACAAACAAGGTGAGACCGTTGACGCTGAGGACTGATACTTGGTGTTCATCGGGAGCCTTTGCTGCGGACGGTACTTTGGTTAGCACTGGCGGATGGAACGATGGATACAAGAGCGTTCGTAAATTTGTACCTTGTGAAACTTCTACATGTGATTGGGTTGATCCAGCTGGTGAACCTGGATCTGGGCTTTTGGACAGTCGATGGTATGCTTCAAACCAGATCCTTCCTGACGGTAGAAGTATTGTTGTGGGCGGCAACTACGCTTTTACCTACGAATTCCTGCCACCAAGGAAGCCTGGTGAGGGAGCTTACGATCTGACGTTTCTAGAAGACACCTATGTGTCCCAAAACCTGCAGAGCCTGTACAATCTCTATCCTTTTCTTCATCTCTCATCCGATGGAAATCTCTTCATCTTCGCCAACCGTGATTCCATCTTGCTTGATTACCAAAGAAATGTTGTGGTCAGGCATTTTCCAAGAATCCCAGATGGCCCAAGAAATTACCCCACCACCGCCTCATCTGTGATGCTGCCACTGTCCGCATCTGATGCATTTCGGAGGACAGAAATTATGATCTGCGGTGGTGCTCCTGTTGAGAATTACAATTTGTCACTCGCAGGGATTTTCACTGACGCGCTCCAGAGCTGTGGAAGAATGGTTATCACAGATCCCAATGCCGATTGGGCAATGGAGAACATGCCTGCTCCCAGAGTTCTGGGAGATATGCTGCTTCTGCCCACCGGTGAAATTCTGATTATCAATGGAGCGGAGAAGGGATGTGCAGGTTATGGGCAAGCAACCAATCCAGCTCTTGCTCCTTATTTATACAGACCTAATGCATTGCCAGGGCAGCGCTTCTCAGTACTCGCAAGTTCCACTGTTCCAAGAATGTATCATTCCACTGCAATTGTATTGCCTGATGGTAGGATTTTTGTGGGAGGTTCCAACCCCAACAAAAATTATACTTTCACCGTTATGTTTCCCACAGAGCTTCGTCTGCAAGCATACAGTCCTTATTACTTAGACGAATCTTCCCTGAAGCCCACCATCATTTCTGTGCTGCCTGCTTCGGTCACTTATGGCGGTAGCTTCAAGGTTCAGTTCGCTGCAAATAATCACCATAACATTTCCATTCAGTTCAACATTTATCCTCCAACCTTCACTACTCACTCTTTTTCCATGCATCAGAGATTGCTTCTGCTTGCATCTGCCAGCCCACAATTAGAATTAGTAGGAGGAGCAGGGCAGAATATTTATAGTGCCCTAGTAACGGCACCTCCCACCCCTGTTGCAGCACCGCCTGGGTACTACATGCTATTCGTGCTCAACAGTGGAATACCCAGCGCTGCCACTTGGATTCATTTGTCTTCTAATTAGACTCATTCTTCTGCTTTGACATTTTCAATAATCTCATATGTACTTTACTCTACACTACCGTACTGAGTGAGTGCTGCAAGGGTAAGTTCTGGTACATTTCTTTCACCAATGTAGTGAAAAAGCAATCAAAGTTTTGGGTTTCTTTTCTTTCTGTAGGGAAGAAATTTGAAATTTGCTACGAGGAGTTTTTCTTCAAAATTGTAAATTTTTTTCACTCACGTGGTGAAAAAGTAATAAAAGTTTTGGGTCTTCTTTCTTCTATGGGATGAAATTTGAAATTTGTTATGAAGCCTCTCTTTTCAAAATTATATATTTCTTTCACCGATGTAGTGAAAAAGCAATAAAAGTTTTGGGTCTTCTCTTTTCTATTTTTCCTTTATTTAAGGAATTTTGAAATTTGTTGAGAATCGTTTTTTTCAAAATTGTTATATGAAGTAAAGGATATTATTATATAAAGTGTCATGTTAGATTGTTATTATAGAAAGTGTGATGTTAAATGTTTCTTTTTTTTTTCCTTTATGTAAGGAACTTTGAAATTTGTTGAGAATCGTTTCTTTTCAAAATTGTTATATGAAGTAAAGGATATTATTATATAAAGTGTCGTGTTAGATTGTTATGATAGAAAGTGTGATGTTAAATGTAAAAAGACGAGGATGTTTAAAATGTTAATTATATATTTATTCTTTTAAAATTAATCCACTCTGATTAATGCTAATAAAATACTCATCATATTCAAGTGTATTAAGTATCAAGATATAATTATCATTATTTTAAATTTGATAAAAAACTATTTTAGTTTAAACTTAAAAAAAAACACACACACACATGTTATGATTTTAAAACTCAACCTACGATTATGAATCACATAAATTTCCCAAATCTTAAACTTATTATAAATTTAAAATGATTAAATTTTTTAACAATAAAATTTGAGATTAAAATCATTTAATATAAAATTAATTAACTACAATATCTTACTTACTTTTATTATCCAAAAACTTGTATAATTAATTTGATTATATATTTTTTCAATTAAAAGCAAATTGTCTATTTGACACAAATAAATATAATATTAACAAAATTTAATAAACACATTTACCAATGAGTTTTTAAGCATTTATAAAATTATATAATATTATAAGATAAATTTACTTTTATTGTTTGTAATGGTAAATTATAATATTAAATAAACAATTATTGTTAACGATCAACTAAACACTTAGATTACTCTAATAATAAAAATATCTAATAAGATATTATTATAATTAATGATGTAGTCTAAGTGTTTCATGCTTTATTTTTCTTCACTAGAATCTAGATTGTCATTTTCCAGTGTCTAAGATATTTATTTTTTTCCAATATTGTAATCAACTCAGTGACAAGCTTAGAAAACTAGGATTAGGTGGACTACATAGATCAAGCCCTCAAGCTAGTGATTTCAACACATTATTATAACAAAAAATACATAAAAATAAAAAAATCTATGGGTTGCTTAGCCAATCCATTATACCGAAATCCTTCGACCTTTATATGCACAATTCAATCAATCAATCGCCAGTGGAGATCCATTGGCCAAAAATGGCCAAAGTGTAATGTACCTCAATTTACTCAACTATTTTTTTCTTTCTTTTTGCAATTAATTAAAAAAATACTCATTATATGAATCTAAGGTTTTACCTCATCATACATCTCGTTTCAAAACATTTTTTCTCTAACACAATTTAGTAACATTTTTCATGGCTAGTGAAAAGAGAATTCTAGATGGTCCCTTGCTCACTAGTCTAAACACAACACCATACTCGTTCTAGGCATAACTTCTTGGTCAGCCCGATCATACTATAGGGATCCATCTCGATTTTATTAGTGAACATATAACACCCTTCCTAAATGCTACATGTGATACTCGTACCCTTTCATCCCAATATAATTTAACATAAGGGACTTAGGCTTTATGAATAATAAATCCATTGTACTCTATCTTATATACTTATGGTGTATCTAAGTCTCTCTTTTCTCTTTCCCATACTTTATATATTTTTCCCATGGCATTAAGCTTCTCCATGGTATCATACCCATTTATGTTACCTCCTTGCTTTGCATACTCATAATTTTGTTTATGCACTACAAAAAAATTACTATTTTGTCCACCCTTAGCTCACTTATCTTTCTTTCTCGAACTAGGTTAAAAACATTATCCTTGGGATATATTATTATTACTATTTCGAAATAATTATATGACATGCAATTATCATAGTAAACCACCCCTCAACCTCCAACTTCAATGCTAACTTGGTCAAATGTGATGTACCTTCCTCAACCCTTAGTTCTTGTTTTCATGGAATTCATGGATCAATAATTCAATTGGGCGACTGATGTGATTAGTTAAAGAGCTTGGTGTGTGTCATGTGACCATGCTACATGGTCTTGTAATACTGTTTCACATTGTGACTAGCACGTGGACCCAATGTGGTTGATTATTTGGATGGTGAGGCTTACTGTACACGGGGATTGTCACAAGTCCACTTTCTAGAATTATAAATATTTTTTTTTAAAGAAAGAAATACTAATGTAGTTCAATAAGTTCATATTCATCAGGTTTCCCTACCCCTATAACAGTGTCCAGTGTGTAGACTGGGTAGGGGGATGTCTCATAAAGTTATCCTTCTTCCTCATCCTCTAACAATAAGGGCAAGTCATGCTCAATAGAAGGTTGAGGAGGAGGGTACATCACAAGTATTTTTTGATGGATGCCCATTCTCTATGGTCATGTTCCCAACCCTGCAACTAATGAGGCATCAAAAGTGGCCAACCAAGGTCTTCCTAAGATGATATGATAACCATTAAACTTGGTTTTGGGTTGCAGGACAAGGAAATGAGTGGGACACTCCCAGGAGTCAATGGAGACCATTACATCCTCAATAAATCCCTCGGGAGCTATTATGGGTCTATCTGCAAGCTGCAGTATGTAACCGGCCTCCTCGAAAATCTACCCAAGTAACTGTCCAACCGTGGTAAACGTGTGACGAGAGAGTTAACTATAAGGGATTCAACCTCCTTGGTGACCTTAAAGAAATGGAATCGACGGAAACAACTCAACCATTCCTTCCACATCAGCAACAATACCCCCAGGGGACGTCCCAGCCACTCAGGCATCCTGCCGCTAGGTCCCACTGACCTTTTAGACCTCTTAACCTTTGGACGCTCTCGTGCTATGGGCATGCCAGCATCTAGGGACCTCTTGACACTCTCATAGGCCTACAAGCCACCATCCAAGGACTTTTCCCAGCGGACCTGTGCCAACATCCCTTGATCAAGGCACTTTTCTAACCCAGAATTTCGGCCACTCCCCAGAATTTGTGTAACTTTTAGAATCCATCGAAGACATGATGACAAAGATAAAAAAATAATAATAATAATAATAATGAGAAATAAAACTCAGGAATAGGCCTAACCATCCCCAACTGCTATTGACATTCTGTCAAACACTTGGAATCAATGAAACCTACAGGTTTAGGATACAAGACAAAGCATGAATGACCAAAACCACTTATGAACCATGGAAAGAAGGATCACCAACGTCTCCATTGAGCTATTATAACATCAATTAGGTCTTGCATCCATCATTTTAACATTCAAAATTAACTACATGAAATAACCATGAAATGAATCAACCAATTAACCATGCTTATAACGAGAATAAAACCAGGTAAATATCAGAGATATGACATCCTTTAAATCCACATATAAACAAGTGAAAGAGTAAGAGAACTTAGCTTTCATTACTAATATGCAAATCTGAAAAGGTTCGGGACTTCCATGTACCAACCGACTGTAGACATGGGTGAACCAAATATTTCTTTTAGCCAATCACCCCCATGCCATATTCCAAATGTGGATGTGGGATCTCATAAGAAAACCAATCCAAAAACAACCAAGGGAATCCAAAGGTTAAACCACCTCCACCCTCATCAAATCGTGATCACACCGAAACTGGTGCTCCGATCATAACCGAACCGAACTATGAATTCCATCTCCACTCCATCACTATCCTCGAGGAATTCTTGACTTCTTGTCTCTCAGGCTTTACCGCAATCCAACCACGGATCACTTGGCCCTAAACCGAGACCAGTCTCTCAGGCTTTACCACAATCTACACCGGATCATTAGGCCCTAAACTAAGATTCCTCCCTCAGAGTTTACCGTGTATCCTTCCAAAATGGATCAAGGGATTCCTTGGCCTTTGGGAATGAACCTTGAGACCACCTCCGCCCGAAGTTCTGAAATCCATCCGAAAAAACCAAAGATCCAAACCGAAAAAAATATCCCAACACCATGGCATCCAAAAAAAGGCGAGGCTAGGCCGAAAACCACTGTGATAACCCGGAAAATCCATGCCACTGACAACAAGAGAACCATACACCAACAAGAAAAGCCATGCATGTCCAAACCAACTAGGAAATCAAACATGCAATATGCTACCTGCAAGTATTCCTGATGAAGCTCCCTGATCCTGCTCTTCTTCCTTGATCCTTGCTTTCCTTCCTTTCCTTTCCTTGCTTGCTTTTCCCTTCCTTGCTCTAAAACCTAAGCAAAAACTTGAGCCAAGTGTTTACATTGACCAAGATGTTGCCAACTAATCCTCATAAGCCTTTTTGTCAATGAGTACTCTATTTTCTTCAATTTCCATCATTTTCATTCAATTTCCTCCTCACATGCAACCTATGACCTTTTACCTCACTTTTCTCCTAATTTCCTTTATTTTCATAAACAAATGAGCCAAAATTCCTTTTTTTCCTTTTAATGCCTTTGCCTTTTCCTTTGTCTTTGCCTTTTCCAAATGAGCCAAAATTCCTTTTTTTCCTTTTAATGCCTTTGCCTTTTCCTTTGTCTTTGCCTTTTCCAATCTCCTTTGCCATAATAAACTGCAATCTCCTTTCCCATAGTAAACTGACTGAACACCCACACCAGGATGTCCTACCCAACATTAATCTTGGAATAAGTGTCCCTTGCCCATGGTCTTATTCTTTCCTTTATATACCTTATTACATGGAATTTTCATGAGGGTTGTTACAAAATATCATAGTAGTCTTCCTCAAGCCCCCTTGGAGGTTTAGCTTGAGAATGGTTTCCCTAGTCATCACATTGATTGCAGCCCCAAGCTCAATCAAGGTATTAGGGACCATAATGCCATCAATGTGCACAAACACTACTGGGCTACCACTATCCAAGTACTTTGGGGAGATTACCCTCCCAAGCATTAGGTCAAACAATTGTCAAACAAAATGGATAGTGGGGTATTTATTCTTCTTCTCCCAGGTATTTTGAAACACACTTCCTTAATAAGCTTGTTGTAAATGGGGACATCTTTGATGGCTCGGAGAAGGGGTATTTTTACACACAAGTTCTTCAATTCTCCCCAAAGCTAAGCCTCTTCTAGGGCGTGTTGTTTAGGGTGGACCAACCATTCATGGTAAGGAGGTGCATTGGCTTGAGGGGCAGTCTATTCGTTCTCCTCAATCTCTCTATGTGGAAAAGGTGGGTGATTATCTAAGATCACCTTCCGAGAAGGAAGGTTGATCTCTTGGATTTCCACAACATAAGCATGCTAGGATGTCTCCCCACTGTAAACCTATTGTTTCTACTTATTGTTCAGGTTCAGATTGGGTTGAGAGAGCATTTGAGGTTTCTTAAGTGGGGTATGGTGAGGGAGCTATGGTTGAGGTTGAGGTGGAGGTAGTAGAGCAGGAGGTTGTGTTGTTTGAGGCCTCCACCCTGGTGAGAGGTTTCTCCATTGGGAATATTGTGGTGGATATGGTTGGAAAGCAGGGTTAATAGGACAAGGAGGATATTGAGGAGTATAAGGCCGAAGAGGAGGTGTGGGCCATGATGGATGAGTGGAAGGCAACCAACGCTGGAAAGGTGCATTCTTATTTGGATTTTAATGAGGATAGTGCACACCTGGCATTCCCTGCTAATATGTTTGAGGGCCTTAAGGCCTTCTTTGGTTAATAAAGCAGAGTTTCTCTGAACCACCTTTTTCCGCTTGGTATATAGCCTTCAGACCTATCATAGAGAGACGTTCCTCTATTGCATGATTTTCTTTACAAACAAAGCAGACTCCTATGACATTCAGTGGGCACTCATTCCTAGGGTGTCTCTCAGTGCATCTAAGGTGGAAGATACCTAGTGCCCTTTCTGCTTCCTCTTGGTTCCTTTTAGTTTGCGCTGTATCCATCTGTAGGGGAAACGTATGCAACATGCCACTCTTAAAATCCTCCAACGTACTTCCTGTCCCATGTTTGAGGGCTGGTGTAAAGGGAGATGAACTAACCAAGCCTTTGATAGACCCACCCTTTTTTCTAGCAGCCCTAGAGTGATTTGTATATATTGTTTTGATGACATCATAAAGAAATTAAGAGATGTCTCTTCAAGACAATACGTTGAGGGTTTCCATTACATCCTCCCGGATCCCTCGTAGAAGAACTAGCTTTAGTGATTCGAGATGAAGGGTACAATTAGCCCTCCTATAATTGAGTTGGAATCTTTCCTCATAGTCCTCTAAGGATTCATTTGTTCCCTGGGTCATCCTAAAGATTTCCTACTTTGTTTCCTTGGAACTGTAGTAATAATTGTACTTGTCATTGAAGGCTTGTTGCATTTAGGCCTAGGTAGTGATGTTGCCTTTAGGTAAATCATAAACGAGTGCGAGGGTACATATTTTCGGGCAGATGGAAGTAAATTTAGCTTATGTTCATCCAAGGCATAGTCATAGGTCCTACAAAAAACAACAAATTCAAACACGAAGGTGTGAGGATCCCCAGAGGTTAGGCCATGGAAACATAGAAGGAAACATGGCTTATATTATTCATTCTGGCCTACCCATTAGTTTCCATGATAGGGAAAATCTCATCTTATCTGTTTTTAGCCATGGTTTGTGTAGGTGAGATATGTTTTTCTTCCCCTATGCGTTCCTCAAAAATTCCAGGTTCCTCTCCTAGAGGCTTTTTTAATTCCCATATAGTGAAATAGGAAAGTTCACAATCACCAGAGAAGAATACAAGTTGACTTCTTGAAGGGGTGGGGGTTTTTGGTAAGAATTTCCCTTGATTTTCCCTACTCCTACGAGGCATGAAAGAACTAGCTATGTTTTTTGAATTCTCTTTCTCCTTTTTTTTTCCGTGGAGCTTTCAAACCAATAAGACTAATGCAAAGCAAAAACAAGTAACTCATAAGTAGAAACAACACCTACTTGAACACCTCCCCGACAACAGCGCCAAAAAATGATGAGCTATGGTATTGCACCAAGGATGTTGCAACTCCCAATGCTTATTAACCTAAAATATCAACTTGGGGTTCATGCAAACTTAGAGGTGATAGTGCTATATGCACAACACGGTAGCTTCTAGCTATGTCATCCTCAGTCATTAGATTAGATCAAGGTATTCAAATACCACTCCTTCGACTAACTACAAATATAATTTCTTATGAAAGCATATCGTGATTGCAAGGAGATGAACTTGATTCTAACGACAGGAATGAAAATGCCATTAATTAAACGTAAATGCTAATTTAAATGTCATGAAAGGGAAAGGCTAGTCTAGTTGCAAAAGTAAACCCTGCCACTCTATTTGCACACTGTTGTAGCGGCTACAACCACCCTCCAAAATTTTTCCTTAGATACGTTTTAGAGCCTCCTTACCAACCATACTCAACAGCATGTCTTTCACTATCAAGTGCATGAGATTTAGTGGTTTTCTAGCAGCTTCCCAACCTCTGCATGATAGCTTGTTACACTCTCGTCAGAGGCTGCTTCTATAGAGTTGGTCTAGCTACTGGCTGAGCAACTCCCACAAGAAATTGCGCAATATTGGAGGGGAACCAGTCTCCCCTCCAGAAATTGCGCAAATCTGACTTGCAGCCTACTGGGCTCAGAAACTGTGCAATTTCTATATGCAATACCTATATGTCATGTTGTTATCATTGTAAACTGCCCCTCAACCTCTTCTTTCAATGCAATGTACCATCGTCAACCCTTAGTCCTTGTTTTGATAGAATTCACTGATCAACCATTTAAGTGGGTTACTCATACAATTTTTTAAACAGTGTGGTGTGCATCACATGATAATGCTACATGGTCATGTAACATTGGTTCACAAGAGTGCTAGGGCATGGCCCACATCTGGTTAATTATTCAGATGGTCAAGATCACAAAGGGTGATCCAACGATATAGAAATTTGGATAGATAACCTATCTTTATTTCCATTCCATTTCTTTATTTTGTATTTTTTGGCCACTTGACACGCTTCTCTGCAACTAAGACAGTTGCGTTGAGTTATGACCATAGACTTTCCCACTCAATTATTGGTGTGGCCATTTCATTCCCCATAAGAGATCTTAATATTCTCAAGAGAACAACTTGAATGCATTTTTGAGCTACTTAAGATGTAAACTTTGACCTTGGGAATTCGATTTTTTCCTCTCACTAGATTTATGTCATAACATGTGGGTGTCGTACATTAATTTTCTAAAAATATATACTCTTAAACACAAACACACACACACACAAATTTCATTTAATATGTTGATCTTTTTTGAATTTTTAAGGTAAATGAAGTTTTAGAATTTTAAAGCAAATTAATAACTAATAAAAAATTTTTAAATATTTTTTAAATAATGAAATAATATCAAGTTCATTTTAAATAGTTAAAATAATTGTCAAGTGGGTGTAGATTAGGGAGGAGGTGATATTATCCTCCCCACTGAGGAATCCAACCCCATCTATACTGACATGCTCACTCCTTGGGAATCACATCTACATAAATAATTTGTCTATCTTATTAGAAACTAAATTAACATTGAAACTCAAAGAGAAATATAGTGATTATAACGTTCAAGATATCCCAAGTGCTAGAGCACATAGTTATCTTAAAGAGAGGGAATGAATTATTGGGATGAGAGTGGATAGACCTTCTTAGTTCATATTTTATTAGGGATTATAATTCAATTGCATTTACTTGGATATTGTAGGATGCATAAAATAGTATTTCTCAAGGGAGAGTATACCTAGTAGGCTATGTGCCATCCATGTTGTTGGATTCTTAAGCTCATTTATTTTACAATTCTAATTGATAGCAAATCGTGTGAAAAGTTTAACATTATAATTTTTTCTAAACATTTCTAAAGCATTGAAATTAGAACTCTACTGAAATCTTGATTAATAATAAAGTAAATATTTTTTCCAATTTAAGAATTTTAATATTTCCTAGGAGAAGAAAACCTTACACACACACACACACACACATATTTTCCAAACTACGATTTTTAATATTTCCTCGGAGAAGAAAACCTCTCTCTCACACACAAACACATTACAGTTGTAAAAAAAATTGTTTTTTAATATTTAATAAATTTCCACATTTTTTATAATTTTATTCAAATACACAATCAATACACTAACCTTATAATTTATTAGTAAATACAAAATCATTATAAATTTAGTTACAAACATAATATATAAATTATTCATTTAATTTAAATTTGAGTACTCGTGACTTTTATGGGATTCCCCAAAAATATGCTCAAAACTCCCAAAAATCTCACTTAAAGACTACTCCATTAAAATTACATCTCATTATACACATTTTAAATAAGCATGTGTAAGAGAAATATTATAAAGAATTAGAACCCTTATTGTATACCATCCTCATTTAAAGTTTGTTATATGAATATTGATGTTAGCATTTATGTTCATGGACATGAATAGTATGCATACAAGACTTCATTTTGAGTTGCTTATATTTGGTGAACCGGGTTGTTTGTAAAGATTAGAAAATTAACAATCTCTTAACAAGATTTTTAATGGTGTTTTAACTAGCATTAATGGATTTAATGATATTTAATTTAAAGATTCAATTTACTTGTTTTGGTGTTTTTTTTGTTGTTGATACTATTCTTTATGATATTATAACTTTTTGTTGTTTAATATTTATTTTCAAACTCAAATATAAATAATAAATAATGATCACATTTTTAACTTGTTCAAAACAAAAAACAAAAAAAATAGATGAAGCTATTTAATTTATGTACCAAAATTTTCCAATTTATATTGGAATATTTAAATAAGAAATATATCCATATTTTAGCTATTTTAAGTTTTGAAGATTCAACAGGGATAATTTTCTGCCAATTTTAGTTGTATTAGGGAAAATATTTGTTAAAAGTTTGAAGTTTGAGTTGCATAACTTGCACAATTTAGGTGATAGAGGAGTTTTCAACCCATTTGTCTAGTCAAAAGCACATTTTAAACAACTAAACATCACAACCTCACTCACAATTGTGTGCAATAATTAAACAAAACCACAATTTAACATATAACATATTCACAATTTACTTCATGTATCTTGAGGTGGGTGACATTTAATGTTTTTGAAAATGGGATTTTGGCAATAATGTTTTGATTTGTATTAATGAATTTAATGATATTACTCAATTTTACTTGTTTTATATAGTTGGTAATTTTTTTGTTGTTGATGCAATTCTTTATGATATTATAATTTTTTTGTTATTCAATATGTAGTTTTAAACTCATAAATATATCACATTTCTGTCCTATCATGTTAAAAGAAGAACATGGAATAATTAGATGGAATTGTTTAGATTACATGACACAATTCCCTAGTTTTTGGTGGAATATTTAAACAAGAAATATAGTCGTCGTTGTTTTAAGTTTTGGAGATTTCATAGGCATATTTTTTTGTCAAATTTTCCATTATTAAGGCATATATTTGTTAAAATTTAGAAGTTTGAGTTGTATAATCTAGAGGTAGGTGCCTGAGGAGTATTCGAGGGGTTGAATCCATTTTTGTAGAAAAAAAACACACTTTAAACAACTAATATCACAATTCCCCCCACAAAGTTTGTTGTAACCTTAACGAGTTGTTTTTAGTGAGATTTTTTGGAATCCTTTCTGGTGGGATTTTCCTGTCTAATTTCTCTAAAACCCTGCAGGAATTTATTGAAATCACTTTTCAGGATGGGTGCTGAATCTATATATACAGTCAAAAAACGAGTTTAAATAACACAAATCAAGATGCCACCTCAATTTTTGCTCAGCCAAATTCTACAGTGGAAAGTCCAAAAAATTGTACTAAAAACGACTCCTCACCTTAATATATTTTTGCCACCTTAAAATATATATAATAATAATTATAAACGTGAGAAGTTTATTGTGATTGCGAAAATAGAGTTTTGGAAATGCTATTTTGCTTATATTTTCCATTCCAAGTTGGTATGGTCATGTTTATTGTGCTTTGTGATCCAGCCAGGAATGAAATAAGAGTGAGTTTTGATTAAGGTTGGCCACGTTGAAAGAGTAGATACATCCACTATGGTTGGAAGGTGGAGACCACTTACAACTATGCATTTGAGATTGTTGGGGATTTTTCTGGTAAATTCCCAAAAATAATTACAATTTGTACACAGAGACAATGCTCTGTTTTTCCACAAGATCTTTTAACACAGTGGAGACATAAAAAAAAATTCTCAGCACCAGACAGAGTACACACACACAAAGGATTTATATTCATTAATAAGAGTTGTTGTTACAGATTATAACCTTCCTCTGTCACAGAGGGATTCACCAAGAATAATTCTACTGTGTGAAAGCTACTCAAATATTTTTCTCACGCTGTTGCGTGCATCCAGAGTATTACATTCGCACTGCTGTGCCTTCCTTTCAATTTCTACAAAAAAAAAAAAAAAATACATACATATATATGACTACAAAAGAAATGACTTTCATCCGTTTTCTCGTGCCATGCTTCCGTAAAAGAAAACAATAAAAATTAAATGATGTTACTGGCTTTTACTTGTGCCCATACTCTCGCTGGAATAAACATTAAAAACTTCATCAAAAACTTACCAACCCACATTAAATTGCATTTACTGTTTTACTGAGATAAATGGCGGTAATGTAACTTTTACTTCACGTCAAATTTATTTTGCAGCAGGCCTGTACTTCAACCATTAATTAATTTGACTTTGGAAACTCATCGGGTTCGAGCTTTATCGCATAGCACACATATATGAAAAATTTGTGCACCCATGGTTTCCTCGACTTGTGAAATCCCGATCACAATCTCTGCCGATACCTTCGATACAACATATTTTAACATATGCCTAAAATGCATAAAAACATAAAACGAGCCACTGGCGGAACTGAAATAACTTTAAACAAAATGTTGAATACCCATCGGGTCCGGGAT
>APFE031028909.1:0-12434 GCA_000404065.3 Pinus taeda | reverse complement strand
ACATATTTATACATGTCGAAGTATCCAATACCATGGACTGAAAACCATCGCGTCCAAAACCATGTGTGAAAAATCATGCACAAAACCATAGGTAGGTCCACCCAACCTAATATAAGGTCCAAAAACAAAATTTTTTGGGGCGCTGCCCCGGACCCCATAGAGTGGGGTTACCTACACCCCTCAAACCCCCTGCGACTCCCCCCACTACGCAATCGGTGCAACGAAGAGGGGGCTTCGCCCCCCTTCTAACCCTCGGTGAACTACGTGGGCTAGTCGTGGAAAGAACATAACACAACTCAACAACTATTCTTAGTAGTTTTTTGGGTACTAAACTTCCAAAGCCGTTTTGATCCCCTAAATGAAGTTTTTTGGGGGTTCGTGGCAGGCCCATAGCCTTAGGCAGGGGCCCATGGCGAAACTTGTAGTCCTTAGCGAGACATTTCCAATAAGTTATTGTACATGCTAAATGAAGATAATATGACAAAGTTACGACCCCAGGAAGTTGGCTTCCCAACTAACCCCAATGGGGCCCGCAAACTCTTGGTGTTACATATCCTAGTGTTAGGGTTTTGGTTGTTTAGGGTTTTCTCATGTTTTCCAATAATAAATGGGCCCTTGAGCCTCATTGTAACATAGTTCAGAGGCATGTAGCGACCACATCTCTTCTTAGAGATAAGTTACCATCACCCAAGCTATCTTATTTCCATTCTGTTTGTAAGCATAGTTCAATATTTTTCTATTAAATAAATGAAGTGTTCTTTTGTTGCATCTTAGTGTTTATGACTATATCTGTAAGTTTTTGCATTCCTGGGTAAGTTTGGATCAGTGGTATCAGAGAAGTTTTCTCTTTCTCTATTTTTCTTTTCATGTCCCCAACGAAGTCAGGGTATAAGGAGTTAGGGCTTGATTTGGTTGAACCATTGCAATATCAACCTTGCAAAACCTAATGACCTCCCATGGTGGAAGAAAATAAAGACGAGGGGCCAGGAGATCCTTTCAAAATGTTGCTCGAGGAATCCCTCGAGCGACAAAGGGGCGCGATGCTAGATAAATTTTCCAAGATCCTTCGACGGCTACCCACAGGTGATGCATCTTCATCCAACAGCCACTCTGGAAGCGCCACTCCTTTTAAGGTACAAGTTAACTTCAATATTCCCATATTCGTAGGCCTAATAGATGTGGATGTCATAGATAAATGGTTAAATCTGTTGAAGGATATTTTTCAATTCATGACTTTTCCAATCAAGAAAATATTACTTTTGCACTTCTCAAAGCCACCTCACACATCAAGGAATAGTGGGAAACCTACTGTAAACAAAAGGACGAGAGTGAACCCTCGTAGTTTTCAGCCGCACCCACTTGGAATTCTTTCTGAGACGCCATTAAGGAGCAATATTACCCTAACAGAAGCTATAAAGACAAATACATAAAGTGGACTATTCTATGATAGGGAAGGGACCAAGATGTGCCAAAGTTCACAAATATTTTCCATACCCTTCACATGAAGTTGGGTATCAAGGATACTAAGTGGCATTTGGTGCTCAAGTACCATGACTGTCTACACAAGTACATCTAGGATGAGATGGTGTTCCTGGACATTTCCTTGCTTGGCATAGCGTATCAATATGCTGTCAAGATTGAGCAGAAGTTTAAATAGAAGAAGAGGGACTTTGGATCTTTAAATCCAAAGCAAGGAAAAGGCACCCCCAAACCACAGAACAAAGGACCAAGCCAAGGTGGAGCTACCGAGGAAAGCACGCCAAAGCTGCAAGCAAATAACAATGCCATGAAGATGAAGAAGGAAACATGAAAATGGTGTGAGTTCCATAAGAGCTCCACTCACAATACAAGTGAGTGTCAGACCAAGCAGTCACTGGTGGCCGAGCCAAAGGCTTCCGAATCAGATGCAGGTTCCAACTTTGAATTAGAACCTGATAAGGGAACTGACAAAGGGAAACATATCATTGATGCAAAGCCTAATGTCATCATGGCCACCACCAAGATCCAGAAGTTTGAGCCTGAAGATCCAGAGGAGGGGGAACGCCTCTTCCACTCACAGATGTGGGTGAAGGGTTCTCTGCTGCAATTCATTGTCGACAACAGGAACCAAAATAACATCATTTTAGCAGAGGTAGTGAAGAATTTGGGCCTAAAGAATACAACACATCCATAGTCTTACACCATCGGTGGCTTCACCAGGGATGAGATCTTCACGTCAACTAGCAGTGTCGCCTTCCCTACAGTATGATGCCCTTCACGGATGAGATACTGTGTGACATTTCTCCTCTTGAAGTTTGTGATGTATTTTTATGAAAACTATACTTGTGGAAGCAACATGTTGTATATGACTCTAGACCTCGTTCTGTATTACTTTGGCTAATAAGTTGTACAGGATACCGGACATAGCCCCGCCTACCACCATCTCTTTGATCACTGCAAATCAATGCAGTAAGATCATTTCCTAGACCAAGAAATTTGTTTTCCTTATGTTTCGCCCCCAGGGAAAGAAGAAGGTTGTGGCCACAGATTCCAGGTAAGGTTCCTCTACACAGCAACAACAGATTGACGAGGTCATGGAGGAGTACAAGGATATATTTGCCTCACCCACAGGGGTACCTCTACACTGTCAGGTCACGCACTCCATTGATCTGACCCTAAGCACACCGTTGCCCAATGGACTGATTTATCGATGCTTTATTATGGAGAATGATGAGATCAAGAGGCAGATTCAGGAACTATTGCAGAAAGGGCACGTCAAGCCAAGCTCATCACCTTGTGGGAGCCCGATTGTATTGGTACAAAAGAAGGATGGGACATAGAGGCTCTGTATTGACTATCAGACGTTGAACAAGATCATTTTCTGAAATAGGTACCTAATCTCGTGGATTAATGATTTTCTGGACCAGCTCAAAGGGGCCAAATATTTCAGCAAGATTGACTTGAAGTCAGGTTATCACCATGTGCCTATTAGTCTTTTCTCTAAAAAAAAGATTAGACCGTACATGCCACAAAATATTTATGAGGCTTTATATGAATGAGGGTTCAATGTATATAATCGCTCAGTTCAATTTAAATTTAAGCTTCTGTGATCCATATCATAATATATTAAATTTTTTTGGGAAAAGTGACATTGACCCAAATCTCGCAGTTTTATTTACCGCAAAAATGACATTTGTTGTTTTGTGCGGGTTCATAATTTTTCTTATTGCGAAAGTGGAATTTGTAATTTTATGTGCCCTCGTCATTTTGTGCATATAATTCTTCTCTTTTTCTTTTAGTGAAAATGGCATTTGTAATTTTGTGCGGCCTAGCTTCACAAGGCGACTTTACGAAATGAGTCATCCCTTTGGCTACCTCGAGATTAGAACGGAAAATTATGTGCAATTATTATTTGGATTTAGTGCATTGTTAGAATATTCGTTTTTTGAAGGACAAACTTTTTATGATGGTTATACAAATCAAAGAGTGTTATGGCACTTGTCATTTTGTGCCAACAAAGTCAATGACAAGACTGCTCAGAATCCCTTAGTTCAAATGTAGTTAATGAAGGTACACGTCCACTTGTTTGGTTTCAACGTCACTCGGGCACTCGAGACTTCAAACTGAGCACTCGCACTCGAGAAGTTTGAAACAAAATTTTGAAATGAAATTATGTGTGGGATGTAGGGACTACCACCAAGCATTTCCACAAAACAACTCTGAAACAAAACCAGCAACTGAGCAAAACTAGAAATTGGCTCGAGGGCCAGAGTTGAGCCAACAACCCTTCCTTTAGGTAGTCAGGTAGAAAAAAATTTCATTTCACAATTGGCGGTAGTCACTGCATCCAACACATAATTTCATTTCAATAAAAAAATTCAAACTTTTAGAGCAAGAGTGCTCAGTTTGAAATCTTGAGTGCCGAGTGAAATTGAAACTAGACAAGTAAATGTACCTTCATTAACTACATCTGCACTAAGGGAGTTTAAGCGGTCTTGTCCACAATCTGCATTAACTACTACGAGTTGTGACACCTGACAGAGTAGGAACGATGAAGTCGCCTGGAAAACCATAATTCATGCCATACGATGGGTGCTATAGGATGCATTAAAGGCCCATAGCAGACCCGTTATTTGTTGTTGTTTCCCAAAGCAGAGCGTACACTTTGTGCATGAACATTCTCAAGAGTGGGCGTCGGCGTGCTTTCAAGTCATTGTAATGACAGTGACATAGGGTTGGTCCATGCGGAAAACAATTGCCATTGTCATTGTGGTGTTGTCGATGTTTTGGACTTTTTATTGGAATCGAGTTAAAAAAAAATTAACAAAAAAAATATGTTGATAAACCTCCAAAAACATCCACTGCTAGATGATGATTGAGAATGATCATATAGCAAAAAATGTAAAACTTAGTGATAAAAATACCTACCTAGAAACAATGTATATGGTAATGACTTCTGTATATGTAATTACTTTTGGCCATTTAATATTATTGTCTTTAGAATAGATCCATATCCACAAACAAAATGACAAAATATATAATAATGGATGAGAGTGGACAGACTAATTTCAAAATGACTAACTAGCCGCTTGAGTTGTTAACATTTGTTTAATGTGGTTAATGAATCTATCTTTTTTCTTTTCTATTTTCATTTTAAGGACCTTGCATTATTAGAGAGTGTGTTGGTTGTACTATACATAACATGTTGGTCATTGATGAGTTAGTTGAATGAATAAATTATTGGTTGTAAATTGATTAGTTAGTTGAATAAATAAACTTTTAGGTTGTATTTTAATGAGGGTATATTTTTGTTCAGAAAACAATAGATATTTCGAATTGATTTTGAGAAAAAATTACCAATTTTTTTGGAAATCTGGGTTACAGTTGCCAAGCATTAGGATTTTGGGTGCTTAGGAGTTCTTAATGATTCTGAATCTGTTTCCACCATACAAAAAAAAAAAAAAAACGATTCAAACATTCCCAAGATTAGATTTCTTGAAAAAAATATCTTAGGATTCTGATGAGAATTTTTTCGTTTGGGAAAAATTGTGGCCTCATTAGACAACGCCAATTTTTAGCTTGTTAGTTAAACAAGTCCTTATATATATGTTTATTCTCTTATTAAGAAAGAGACACAAAGAGTTTCACTTTTGACACCTTCCACTACCTTCATGCTCCTTATAAAAATAATCTCTTTGCAGTTTTGATGAAACGAGTTTCTTGAATCGATCCACTTGTAAAATAACTTGTAATGGAGGATTCATGGTGTGGTTTTCTTTTGTGTAAAATTTATTCTACCAACTTTCGATGAGTTCATCCTCCTATGTTTCTACAAATAAATAGATCTGTGTATGATGATGGGAATGCCAACAAATTTTTAAGCAACTTCACACTCAAGTGTGTTGAAGGCAATCAATATTGCAAGCGATCAGTTTGCACATCTAAGAAGGCTTGATAAATATTTGAAAGGATTGCAAGATGAAAAAGGAAATTTGAAGCTTAATTGTGAAGGGATAATTCGAATGCCATCAATCAGACATCACAGACAGTCAAACATCACATTCCTATTAAATTTTTTCCCCAAAAACTAATCAATGGGTCCATGTGTTCTTTTAATTGCAAGGGAAAACATTTTATGAGGCTTATACGAACCAAAGTTAAATGCATATAATCATCTACCTACTTTCAAGGAGGAACTTTTATTTTGTGTGTGCTTTGTAAGATACAACGGGCAAAGTCTAAATGAAAAATCCTTTCGCTGCAACAGTCCCTTTGGATTTCATTTTCTATGCTTTTTACCGTAGTTTCTCCTAGAAGAGCATACAAAAATTTAGTGGTAACATTATGAAGTACCAAGTCTTTCTACTAAAGCATCAAATTGTTTAGTTCCAGTAGAATTATGTTTTTAACATCATTACAATTCAAAAGTAATTTATTCAACAACTTTCTCCTTTAGTACAGGTCAATTGCAAGGAAATATTAGTTTTGTTGGCCACCGATATGATATGGGTCCAATACTTATACATTCACATCCTCTGTCGCTTCAGAATCTAAAAGCATTGACTCTAAAAATAAAGAAAGAAAGAAGTAAAATATTACCTCATCCAAATATGTTGAACTATTAAACGAAAAATGATGTCTAACAAAGATAGTATCAATCAAAACCAACTCAAAGAAGATTACAGAATAGATTACTCCCATGGACATGCTATATTGGAGAAACTGAACGATCCTTACAAAGAAGATTAAATCAACATTAGGTAAACATAAAAAATGAATGATTGCACACCTCAACACTTGCATAACACTCAATGAAGACCAAACACCATGTCCTAATGGAAAATGTCAAAATCACTGCAAAAACAAAAAAAACACTATCACATAAAAAGACTCAAGGAGACTCTTGAAAACACCCCCATAATTTGAATAAGACTAGTGGCATTCAAATAAGTGGTAATTCACAAGTTGCCCTTCTTAATTGGTCACCCACTTTCCTTAATAGCCTTTTATCGTGAAATACTTGGGTTGGGCATATAACTAGAGCATTGATCGATGAGCTAGAGTAGTATGTTGGAGTTGCAACAACAAGAATTGCGACAATGGGAGTTGTAGCAATGAAAAGTAAAGGAATTTGTGAGTTGCAATAGCTTCTTTAGTCATAGGTGAGTTGCAACATTCCCTTTAGTGAGCGTGCTAGAGTTGCAACAACCCAGACGAGTTGTAGTAATGGCATGGAGGAGACTTGCAAGACTTATTTGTCTTGGTCCAAGGAGTTGAAACACCTACGTGTTAGCTAACACCACTTGTTGTGGGGCTGCAACTGGTGTTGAAGAAATGCGAAAGACTTGCAGCTATTTAATTTTCCCCAATCTAACAATGTTAGCAAGAAATATGATAATTTCACAACATAAAACATAAGAATAAATGTGAAAGTTTTGAAAAGAGATTATTCATTCCTACACTAGAATTGGGTGATAATGGATAAAAAATGTATAAGAAAGGGACGAAAAGTGAAAGAATGGCATCAAAAAGGGTACGTGTGATGTTGAAAATGTGCCAATTTGGGCACTCATCAATATTAAAGGATATGGAAGTATATGGATCCTTTGGATGTTGATCCATGGATCTTTTCCAATGATAATCATTTCCCCATTCTTGACATTCCATTCAAGACCTAAACCAATACTTTGGAAAGGTTTGATCATGGCCTTCCATATCAAAATCTTGAATGACCAAGTTTAATCAAAGATATGATCGAGTCAATAATAATGGTTGGAGATATGCATTTTTCATACAAAACCTAAGCCCATATACCATTTCCTTGAATAAGCTTCCACACAAAAAAAAATTCCAATGCTTTTGAGAATGAAACTAGATTCTTCAATCCCCAACCTCCAAAAGCTTTTGGTATTACAATAGAGGACCAAAAAGACAAAGAAAATGGTTCACTTTCCAATTTCCTGCCCAAAGGAACCTGAGGGAAATTTGTTTTATTTATGTATGATTCCAACTGGAATCCAAGAGAGAGAATTCAAATAAACTATAATTGCCTCAAGGACTGCTCTACATAATACCAACCTTCATGCTTGAGATTTCCATTGATTAGACCAACTTCTGATCCTTTTTTCTATTTTAGCCAATAGCTAGGACCAATCAATGCTTTTATAATTATTTTGTTTTAAAAGGAACCTTATATATTTAAATAGATGATCCAAGGTATCTGGTTGATTCCCTAAGATCCTAAAAACTCTTTCCTTACCAGTTACATCTAGGTCATTTTGGTATAGGGAAGATTTTATAGGATTAATTTCCATTCCAGTAGCATATGAGAAAAGGCCCAAGATGTTTTTTATGACAATATAATTCTCAAGGTCTTTTTTAAGAAAGGTAAGTATGCCATCAACAAATTGTAGGTGGGAAATATAGCAAGATGGAGAAGCCTTTATCCCAAATAGAGAGTTTCTTCTTTATGTGTCATGAATTGCTTTCCTCAATGCTTTCTCTACCATTAGAAAAGGAAAGGGGGGAAGAGAGCATCCTTTCCTTAAACACCTTTCTGGAGCAAAAAAAATCAATGTTGATCTATTTATGAGGAGAAACTTTGATGTTGAGCTAATACAACTATATATATCCATTCAACAAATTTATAATGAAAACCCAAGTGTAGCAACAAAAGCCTGATATAAAGCCAACTCACCTTGCCAAAGGCTTTCAAAAGGTCCACCTTGTATATTAATGCCTTTTTCTTTTTGGTATGAATGGAGTGAAGACATTTCTCTGCTAATCCTATGAATTCATGAATCTTCACCCTTCAATTAACCCGAATTTGATCCGAGTGGATATTGGTAGCCACCCGCTTATTCCACCTAGATGCCCCAATCAGATTCATCTGTTTCCTTGTTCATTTCAACATTTAATATTGTAGTTTTTAACCCCATACAGAAATTACCTGCATACGAATTCTAAAACACAGAAAATAAACAAGCGACATCATAACACATAAAACACATATACACAAATATTTTCCCCTGGATCCCAAAACCGGGACTACCAGCTTGATTTTTCATTATGTTCCTTTCAATGTTACAATACATATTTATACATGTTGAAGCATCCAATACCATGGACCGAAAACCATCGCGTCCAAAACCATGTGCAAAAAATCATGCACAAAACCATAGGTAGTCTCGCCCAACCTAATATAGGGTCCAAAAACAAAAAATTCGAGCGCTGCCCCGGAGCCCATAGAGTGGGGTTACCCTACAGCCCTCAAACGCCCCTGTGACTCCCACCGCTATGCAATCGGCACAACGAAGGGGGGCTCGCCCCCCTTCTAACCCCCGGTACTTAGTGGGCTAGTCGTGAAAAGAATATAACACAACCCAAACAATCTCACTTGTGTTTTCTTTCCCAGGGCCATAAAGAGCTTAGTCATTTATCCAGCCCTGCAATGCTCATTGTTTCGCTATACCAAGAGAAATTCTCAGAGCTCACATATTTTGTCAATACATCTATATTTCTTCAAAGTGTCCACCTTTACCAGCAACACCTTTTTGTCTTCTATCATATCCCTCACAAAGTGATACTGAACATCAATGTGCTTTGTCTTTGAATGATATGCAGGGTTCTTTGCCCAAAAATTTCACTTTGGCGATCACAATCTATCTTTATATATCCCTGTATTAACCCCATACTTGAACACAATCTCTGCAACCAAACTGCTTCCATGCTTGCATGAGTGGTTGCCATGTATTTTGCCTCTGTAGTTGATAGTGCCATTATAGATTGTTTCTTACTCATCCAACTAGCTACACCACCAAATAGGTTAAATACATACCCACTTACAGATCTTCTTTGATCCAGATCTCCATCCCAGCCTGCATCAACAAAGCCACCAATATCCAACACTTTGTCCAATCCTGGTCTTCCTTGGTGCACAAACCATAATCACTAGTGCCACACAAATACCTGAAAATATGCTTCACTACTGTCCAGTGCTCCTTCCCTAGTTTTGACATAAACCTGCTCAATACTCCCATTGCATGTGCAATGTATGGTCTAGTATAGACCATCGCATATATCAGGGTATCGCATGCACTTGCATATGGAACACGGGACATGTCCTCTTCCTCTTCTTGTGTCTTGGGACACTGTTTAACAGTTAACTTTACACCTACAAGAATAGGAACCTTCACCGGTTTACTATCCTGCATATTAAACCTTTGCAATATTGTCTTGAAATACTTCCTCTAGTTTAACCAGAGCTTCGTCTTTTTCCAATCTCTTTTAATTTCCATTCCCAAAATATAGTTTGCAACACCAAGATCTTTCATGTCGAATTTGGAGGAAAAATGGGTCTTCAAATCCTAGATAATTTCTGTCATTTCCAACCAACAACATATCATCCACATACAAGATCAAATAAATAGCCTGTCACTAATTAATTTGAAATACACACAGTGATCTGCTTTGCTTCTGGTGAAGCCAAGTCCCCGTATAAATGTATCAAATTTCTGATACCACATCCTTGGTGACTGTTTTAACCCATACAAAGACTTCTTTAAATTGCATACCAGTTCTTTCTTACCCTTCACCGCAAAGCCTTCAGGTTGCTTCATGTAGATTTCCTCTTCCAAATCCCGGTGAAGAAATGTTGTCTTCACATCCATCTGTTCTACCTCAAAATCAAAAGCATCAGCAACAGATAAAAGTAATCTAATAAGTTACCTGGGCAACAGGAGAAAAAATATCACCAAAATCAATTCCCGGCACCTGGGAATAACCTTTTGCTACCAACCGAGCTTTGTATTTCTCCACCTTCCCTTCTGCATTTGTCTTCTTCTTGAACACCATTTGCTGCCAATGGGTTTCCTTCCAGCCGGCAACTCCACCAGATCCCAAGCCTAATTTTTGTGCAAAGATGCCATTTCTCATCAACCATGGCCTCTTTCCAGAGTTTTTCATCCTTTGAATCTACTGCTTTGTTCATAGTTTTGGGATCATCGTTAGTAATAGATAAAACAAAATTTGAACAAAAAGCAGATGGACTATACCTTTCAGGCTGCCTTCTTTCTCGAACTGATCTTCTCACAGCCAGAGTTTGTGACTTTTCATCTTCTGATTCCTCCTCCGCTGTAGAGTCTGATTCTTCCTCCTTTAGCTCAAACTCTATCTTCTCAGGTTCCTTTCGTTGGACTTCATGTTTAATAACATCTTTCACCTCTCTGAACACCACATGTCGGCTGTATACAACCTTCCTTGTTACTGGGTTCCAAAGCTTATAACCCTTTAAACCATCCTTATACCCAATAAAGATGCACTTTTCAGATTTACTATCCAACTTGGTTCGTTTCTCATTTGGAACATGTACATATGCATCACATCCAAATACCCTCAGATGTGAAAGAGAGGGTTTCTTACCAGTCCATACCTCTTGTGGAGTCTTATGCTCAAACGCTGATGAAGGTGACCTATTGACTAGGTAATATACAGTATCCACCGCCTTTGTCCAGAATTCCTGTCCTAACCCGGCACCACTGAGCATGCTTCTTGCCCTTCCCATCAACGTCTTATTCATTCTTTCTGCAACTCCATTTTGCTGAGGTGTATATGGAGTAGTATTCTACCGTGCTATACCACACTTATTACATAATTCTTCAAATTCCTTACTGCAAAACTCTCCACCGTTGTCTGTCCTCAGCACCTTTATCTTCTTCTCTGTCTGGTTTTCCACAAGAGCCTTAAATTCTTTAAACCTGTCAAAGACTTCAGATTTCTTCTTAAGGAAATATATCCATGTATTCCTTGAGAAGTCATCTATAAATGATACATAGTACATAGACTTACCCAGTGATGGAACTTTCACAGGTCCAAACACATCACTGTGCACAAGCCCTAATATTTGTTTCGTCCTCTTACCACCAGAGGGGAAACTCACCCGATTCTGCTTGCCATATACACAATTTTCACAGAAATCAAAATCCAGAGAGCTATTACTCATACCTTCTACCATACCTTTACCATGAAGTATTCGAAGGCCCTTCTCTCCAATATGTCCAAGCCTTTTATGCCACAACGTGGTCTTCTCTCCAGAGACCACTAGATTTTCTGCTCCATTTTCAGGAACCATAGAACTATTGCACCCGTCAACAACAGTGCTACCTTGCAGCTTGTACAGAGTTCCAATACGAACTCCCCGCATCAATACCAGTGCTCCTCGAACCATCTTGCAGGTATCCTTCTCGAACACTGTCTTTACACCTGCATCATCCAACTTGCTTACAGAAATCAGATTTCTGGCCAATGCAGGAATAAGCAGAACACCCGGAAGGGTTCTAATCCTTCCACCTTGCAACTTCAACTTTACTTTTCCGCGACCAATGATTCAGCCTTCCTATCATCTCCTAAGAAGACATTACTGCCATCGTATTTCTCATACTTGCAGAACCACTCTCTATGGGGAGTGAAGTGAAAGGATGCACCTGAGTCAATTAACCATGCCTCATGATCTACATGTGTACTTGAAGAAGCCAAGTACACATCCCCACCTTCATTTGAGGTGGTTTTCGCCTCTGTAGAAGGAGCATCATCAGATCCCTTTCCTTTATCAGGAGCTTTAGATTTACAGTCCCTTCTTAAGTGCCCTTCCTTTCCGCATTTCCAGCACACCACCTTTGTAGGTTTTCCTGGAGATTTAGATCTCCCTCTAGATTTAGATCTCCCACTCGATGACTTATTTTTGTTTCTATTCTGGCACCGTCCTCGTACAGACAAGGCATCACCATTCTGGTTGTCCATATTTTTTCGCCTCATCTCCTCCGTCAGCAAGGCTAAGACTATTTCATCAAAATGCAAAGCAGTTGCATTGCTACCTATTACAATAACCAGACTATCCCACGAGTCTGGTAGAGAACACAACAAACTGATGCACTTATCTTCATCTAAAATTTTAATAT
>APFE031028906.1:200391-211830 GCA_000404065.3 Pinus taeda | reverse complement strand
CTAGCTTCTTCCCATTCATCTGAACCTCCTAAGTCATCAGTATCATTGCATATTAGTTAAAAAAGGGAATTTAAAGTGGTTTCTTGACTATGTGTTTGTGTTGTTATTTGAACTAGATTTTTGTTTATAAGTTGTGGAATCTTGTCACTTTCCGCAGCCAAAACTTTCCGCAGCTGTTTTTTCAAAGTCTATATTTCAGGTGTCTTCAGGTGAATCGAGCCACATGGGCAAGTTACAAATGACATGGACATGGACTGAGTCCTATTGGCTCAGTCAAATTCATCAGAAGATGCCATAGTCAATGGTGGGCAAAGCGGTGGTCAACTTAAGATTCCTACGGTGATAAAACTATGTTTTTCACCACGTGAAGCTTTGCGTGGTTGTTCCTAGATCTCAGGGGACGAATTAACACCTGTGGACTGCTCCATGAACCGGATCCAACAGCCACTCTCCAAAGATTGAATCTTCACGGAAGCCATAATTCTAAATCTCGGGACGTGGTCGTTTACGTGTCTTTTATCAGTGCAGAATGTAGGAAAACAGTTATGTCATCCTCTGTTATAAATAATGCATTCTCATATGCATATTAGTTAGCTTTTTGGTAATGTAATTCTGACTGTTAATGAGCCCACTGTGCCGTAACTTTATCTCTGTGTTATGACTGCATTTTAATACATGAGAAGACTATGTTTCTGAGCTCAATTCGTGGTTGATCGTTGATTGTCCGAGGATTGTGCAGAGGGCCCCTACATAGGCTGAGGTCTTGTTTATTACTGTAGAGTTTCATGCTTTATTTCCTTGTGTTCCTTATGCCATAATCATTCACTTGTATATATATCACATTTCTTATGGTATTAATGTTTGATAGCTGTCCATAGCTTTTGACGTTTTATATGCTGTTAACTGATCAGTGCTTTTGTTTCAGATTACAATAGGCAGCCCGAGCATTTGCACATAGTTTTCTAATGACTAATGACATGAAATTATTCTTGTCCTTCTGTTGATTCATTTCCTTTAGTTTTTAGTTCCAGCACTGTGTTATTTATTTCAGTTTTTCTCATTTACTCTTCTGCAAGATAGATATTAAATTACTCATGTCATTTTCAGTTACCTCCTAAAGCCAGAGCGAGTCGAATGGTGAGGGATTGAAGTATGAATGTGTAGTTTGATATTAGTTTATTTTTATGCAAGTTAGTTATTAAATTGCTCATGTCATTCTCAGTTACCTCCTAAAGCCAGAGCGAGTCGAATGGTGAGGGGTCAGAATATGAGTTGATGTAATGTGATTTTAGTTTACTTTGCTTGCAATTTTTGGATTTCTTTGAGTTCAGGTTTTCTTATATTTTTATGGCAGCAAGGATACTGGGTTTCATGGTCACTAGCTCACTATTGTTTATTTAGAATAGTGGCATATTTTCACTCTCTTTCAGGAATTAGTTTCATCATTGCATGTTTTAAAACCTTCTTTTTTAAAAGTTTGAAGTTTTGAAAATTATTTTAAAGGACATCATTGCCTTGAACATTTATATCATAACTTGTCTTTTATAATTTCCATCTCACATTAGGGAATTAACAGAAATAAACCCAAAACAAAACAAAAACTCAAAAACGACAAAAAAAGTAAGAAATAGGTTATCTTGCACATATAGTGCGCCGCACTTCAACAATTTACGACTCTCGGATTGACAATTAATACAGTAATTTAGGACACTCTAAATAGACCAAACACCTACCTATTGTTTGGGTTTGGATTTGGTTGGGTAGGCATCTAGAGTTTCTTGGGTGGAGAAGAGTGTAGGAGTTGTGGTTGGGTAGGTGGTGGAGGAAATAGAGCTGGAGCATTGTTGTATTGGGGCCTCCACCCCTAATGTGGGGTATTCCACTAAGGTTGTGGCTGAACATAAGGTTGAAATGATTGGTTTCCTGGCTGGGAATGATACTCAGATGCATAGGACCAAGGAGAGGGTGTAGACCAGGAAGGATGAGCAGGGGGTCCCTAAGAAGGTATAGTTGTGGTTTGGTTGGGGTTGTAATATGCATGGGATGGCCCTTGCATACCCTGTTGGTATGGTCTAGGCCCAGGAGGTCTCCTTTGGTTGACGTAACAAAGCTGCTCAGTGACCGCTTCAGCTCCTTGGTATATAGCTTTGAGTCCGGGTAAAGAAGGGCACTTGTCTATGGAGTGTTTTTCTTCACAGACCGAGCAAATCTCAATGCAGTTCAATGGACATTCATTCCTAGGATGCCTCCTGGTGCATCTAGGAAAAAAGATGGCCAAGGCTCTCTCTACTTCCTCTTGCTTCCTTTTGATGTTCATGGTATCCAATTGCAAGGCATGGGCTTGCAACATCTCACTTTTGAAATCTTCCAGCATGTTTCCAATTTCACCCTTGATGGATGAGTTGGAAGATGATGTATTGGCCATAGGTTGACAACTCCTACCCTTTTTCCTGGCTACCCTAGAATGGTTTCTAAAGACAGTCTTGATATCCTCATAGGGTAATTGATTGATATATCCCCTTGATAACAAATGTAAGGTATCCAGAAGATATTCCCTTACTCCTATGAGCAGGACCAACTTCAATGACTCAGGGTCAAGTGTGCACCTGGCCCTTTTGTAACTGAGTTGGAATATCTCTTAATAGTCTTCTAAGGATTCATCCTAGCCCATGGCCATCCTGAAAATATCTTCTTTAGTATCCTTTGACCTACATTAGTCCCTATATTTTTTGTTAAAAGCCTCTGCATCTAAGCCCAAGTTGTGATGCTATCTCCAGATAAACCCATGAACTCGTGCAATGTTGCATCCTTAAGGGTAGATGGAAACAATTTTAAATTTTGCTCATCATTTGTATAGTCATAGGTTTGGCATATAACAAAAAACTCAAATAGGAAAGTGTCGGGGTCCTCTGTGGTCAAGCCATGGAAATGAGGTAGGGCAGATGAGCTTATATTCTTCATCTTAGTGTCCCCATTGGTTTCCTTGATGGGGAAGGCACCCTAGCTTCTCTCTCTATTTCCTCTATCATTTCGGTTTCAGCCATTTGTTCAGTAGGAATGGGTTCTTCTTCTTCTTATTCTTCCCCTATAGGTTCTTCAAATATGTCAGGTTGCTCACCTAAAGTTTCATCCAGTTCACAGCCACCGAAGAAGAGAGAAGGTTGGTTGTTGGATGCAGTGGGGGTATTTGGCAAGAATTTCCCTAAATTGTCCCTACTCCTACGAGGCATGAAAGGAAATGTTTTTTAGGTTGGTTTTTGGAAGGTTTTTAGCAAGAAAGTACTTTTCAGAAATGAAATAGTTGATTGAATGAAAACTACTTGATAGAAAGAAAATTTACTTGCCGAATTGAAATTCTACTTGCAGAATGGAAAAGAAAGCAGAATGAAATTGTTGATTGAATGAAAACTATTGATAGAAAGAAAAGAATGGAAAGGAAAGTAGATAATGAAAATGAAAGAAAGGAAGCTACTAGATTAATTTTGCATAAATAAACTAATGGAAAAAAGTTGAAGACTAGAAATAGAAGAAAAGAAAGCAGTAATCACTTTCTACTCTGACACCTCCCTAGCAACGGTGCCAAAAAGTGATGAGCACCAGTATTGCAGCAAGGATGCTGCAACCCCTAGGTGTTGAGGGATTTTATCCCCTAAGGCTCTTGGGTGGAACCCTAGCAGACTGAAAGTTGTCTAAATCAAGAAACATGCACACACACAGCCATTATGCTAGAAAAATCTATTTCTAAAGTAAGAAGGACGTACCTCAGGTCCTACGTTCGGATAGTTCCTCAAGGGTGCAAACCCTTCTTCGTGTCCCTTTCGCTCCTTTGTCCTGCAAAACCAACAATTCCAACGAATGCAGCAGTATATGGACAAAGATTTATATGAAAATCATCTTTATGTTATACAAGAAAGGAGTTAGTTATAAACTTTTAGACATCCATTCATACATGAAATTCAAACGTGAACATCATTAACATAAAGAAAGAAGCATATCGGGAACAAGACGTGTTTCTTTATTAGACAAATAGAATAGTACAAAAAAGAGCAATATCACCTGAACCACTTCTGCAGGCTCAAAGCTCAGCCTCCTTCTGGATCCGTCCCGCCTCAAGCCTCTAGTAGGTCTCCTTCCAATACTCACTCCAAGATGTCATAACTAAGGGATGGACATCAAATCACAAGGAAACAAGGGTTTCCTATACAAAATGGGGAAGTGCAGAAGGCACAAGGGTCTTCAGACCTGATCAGGGGGAAATCTCAGTATAATAACCTTTCTCTATATTCTCTCTTCCTTTAGGCCTTCCCTTTGGTTTCTTTTTATACCAATTCCAAAGTAGTTTTTTAGTTAGGAATTTGTTGGGGAAAGTTGAGGCCACGGGCACTAACAGGTGATCAGCAGGTAAAACCCTCGATCTCCACCCGAAAATAAGGAGTTTTATATTTTTTTAAGTGTTTTAATACATATACGCGGGTTGGGTATATATGAACTCGAGTACACACGCATTTAACTCAGGGCAATGTCGCGTACAGGGAATAAAACATTGTTTTTTAGATTTTGGACCAGGTCTGGAAGGAGGGGTTGCCCTAGGCCATGAGTGCAGCATCACAAACCATAATAGTGAGATTTGGAGCTTATAACAATTGGTCCATGATCTCTATTTAAAGAGCATGGAGGGTCATTTGTAGGTTAACTGTTCATGAGAGAAGCTTATGTAAATTTTCATTCTTTTATTAATAAATTTCCTGAAGTGGCCGCGTTGGCTCAGGCTATGGACTGTTTCCCTCTTTGAGGGTTTTAACCATGTCAAAAATACTGGTGTATTGATCTGTGATCTATTTGTGAGCGGTGTCCTCTGGTGTTCTGTCTGAGGAACTTACCCTGTAAATTCCTACAAGTTGTGCCTACCCAAAATCAACCATCATCCTCTAATCCTCCCTCATCATCTAAAACGTTAGTAGTTTCTAACTCTATGGATTATAACATTGTGGAAGACATGAAGAAGACTCGAGAAAAAATTTCTTTACATGAACTTAGCAAGCTCAAACATCAACAGAAGTTGTTACTAAAAGAATTGAATGCAGTACCTTGTTCTCCTCTTCCAACCAGTGTACTATCCAAGGTAGCTAAAGGATCAGGTAAGCCACCATTCGATAAATTTGATGCTACTGATGTTGTTTTGATCGGAGATAGGTATAATTCTCATACTCCTCCTTTTCTCTTGACTTATGAGATCTATAATATAAATCTACATAATTTCCTGATAGATTCAAGGGCTTCATCAAACATAAAGCCAACCTCAGTTTGCTCCAAATTAAATATTGAGCCCTAGAAATACGTAGTTCATATTGTTCAATTAGATCAGACTAAAGTGCAAGTTTTAGGAGAGATTAATACAGTTACTATTAGGTTATCAACTGATCCCAGAGTAGTTTAAAGAATTGATATATTGATTGCTAATATCCCTGAGTTTTATGGTTTAATTCTAAGCAGCGATTAGTCTGAGAAACTCCATGGTTACATTTTCACTGATTGGTCTCACATGTGGCTTCCCTATAAAGGGAAACCAAATCAAATAAAAAAAGATCGGGAAAAACACATGACTTTTACAGTAACGAAGTTTGAACAAGAAAACCAACCTGTAGCTTTCAATAACAACATTCTCGGAAATTACTCAGCTGAGTCACTCTTTGGAAATTTTAATGCTCAACAATCACCTTTTTCTGTTAATAGTTTCACATCACAAATCGAAAAATTCTCTAATACTGATACCTCAAGATGTGTTAGTATTTCTAATGAACTTGTAAATAAACCTCTAGATAAGCCTTTATTTTGGTCTTTATATTTTGATGGATCAAAATCCAATGACGGTGCAAGAGGAGGGTGTATTTTAGTTAGTCTAGAAGGGGAAAAAAATATGCTATCATGTAGACTAGAATTTGAGTGTACCAATAACACTGTGGAATATGAGGAATTGATTCAAGAGCTCTATAAAGCAATAGGCCTGAATATTCAATATTTGAAAGTATTTGGTGATTCCGAAATTTTCATCAAACAAGTAAGGAACACTATCCATTGTCTCTTAGGACATCTCAAACATTATCAATCCTTTGTTCAAGATCTCATAACTCATTTTCTGGCATTCAACATTTCTCCTATTCTTAGGTCTCAGAATGTAGCAGCTGATTTATTGGCTAATGTTGCTTCTAAGCTCCTTCCATCCGAGGATTACAGTCCAAATAGGTTTTCAATTGAATAAATTTTTCAACCATTTGTCCCAAACAATGTCACCAATTGGCCAATATTTAATCATGATGAAGACATCTTAAATTTCTTGACTTCTAAAAAATCTTATGATGATCAGATTATCGATGAAAGCAATCATGATCTTCAACTAAAACAAAGACTAAATGAGAATTCTATTCCTAAATCTGTGGTCATGCTAGAAGATCTCTATGATATCAAAGATAAATTCAAAAAGGTCACTAATGAAAAACTTCAAAGTTCTACTTTAAGGTTTGAATTAGTAAATCTTGGCATTGAGGCCACAAAATGTCAATCTAGGACTTGAACTCACATTAGAAGAAATATTTGCTTTCATCAAATTATTAAACAAATATAAAAATGTTTTTGCTTGGAATTACAAAGATCTGAGAACTTATGATACTTCTATCATTCAACACATAATTCCAATGATTTCTAATGAGAAACCTGCACAACAAAAGTTAAGGAAAATTCACCCAAATCTGGAAAGTAAAATCAAAGCAAAGTTGAATAAACTTCTAAAAGCCAAAATAATTTTCCCAGTCATACATTCTAAATGGGTTTCAAACTTGGTACCTGTAAGAAAAGAGAATGGTGATATTATGATTTGCATAGATTTTAGAAATATCAGTAAGGCATGTCAAAAAGATAATTTCCCATTACCAACAATGGAATAGATACTTCAATCAGTAGCTGGTTCATAGTTAATGTCCTTTCTTGATGGTTTTTAGGATACAATCATATATTGGTGCATCCAGATGATAGACTAAAAATTACATTCAGAACTAAATGGGGAACATATGCTTATCATAAAATGCCTTTTGGTTTAATAAATGCTGGAGCTACTTTCCAACGAGCCATGGATATAGCCTTCAAAGGTTTGATCAATAGGTCAGTTGTTGTTTACTTAGATGAAATAACTGTCTTTTCCAAAAAAGGGGCCAATCGTCTACATGATTTAAAACAGATCTTTGAACGATGTAAAAGGTGTGGGATTTCTCTAAATCCCAAGAAATCATTCTTTGCTCTTAATGAAGGCAAACTCTTAGGGTTTATTGTATCAAAATATGGCATATATATTGATCTTGACAGGATAAAAGAGATTTCTGATATTCCTTTGCCACATAACAAGAAATCAATGCAATCATTTTTGGGACAGATAAATTTTGTAAAAAGATTTGTTCCTAGTTTTTCTCATATAGCACTGCCTTTGCAAACTATGATTAAGAAAAATTCAATTTTCAAATGGGGACATAGCGAAAAAGAAGCCTTTGACTCAATCAAACAAGCAATCGTTAATGCTCCTGCATTGAATACTCCCAATTTTTCTAATCATTTTATTTTGTATACTAGCCACTGAAACATCTTATGTTGTTGTTTTAACACAAATGAATGATCAGCAAATAGAAGCACCTATATCTTTCTTTAGTTCCAATTTGAAAGGTGTCGAACTTAACTATTCTAAAGTAGAAAAACAAGCTTTTGTTATGTTTAAATCTATCAAACACTTTAGACCGCTTCTCCTAAAAACACACACAAAAGTTATAGTCCCGTTCTCTGCAGTGAGGCAATTACTAGTGCAAAGGGAAGTAGGAGAAAAGAGAGCTAACTGGGTAATAGCTTTACAAGAGTATGATATTAATAATAAACCAGAGAAAATTGTGAGAGTGATAGGTTTTTGCAAGTTATTAGCAGGAGCTTCTAATATTCTAGAACATGAAGATTCAGATAATACTCTTCAAGTGAACGAGATAAGTATCATAAATTTTGAATCTCAGTATGCTAATTTGATATTTTACATGAAAAATGGATATACTCCCCCTGATTTCAATTACAAAAACAAACGTGCTTTGAGATTAAAAGAAAAAAACTTCGAAATCATTGATGATGTGTTATTTAGAAGAAATTATGATTCAATTTTATTAAGATGCCTTGAAAAAACTGAAGCATAAAAGGTTTTGCAGGAATTACATGATGGTCCAGTAGGTGGACATTTTGGAGAAGATACTACAGCTCACAAGATAATACATGTTGGATATTATTGGCCCACTTTGTTTAAATATTCCCATGATTATGTTAGGAAATGCAAGATATGCCAAACTACTAGTGGGAGACAACGGAAACCAGCCTTTCCTTTACAACCAGTAAACATTGAGCAACCATTTGAAGAGTGCGGGATTGATATCATAGGAGAGATTGTTCCACATTCTTCTGAGCAAAAAAGATACATCCTTACAGCCACAGACTACTTCACAAAGTGGGTAGAAGCAATTCCATTAAAGGTAGCCAATTTTGATGCAATCATTGAATTCATTGATCAATTCATCATTACTAGGTTTGGTGCACCTAATGCCCTTATTTTTGATAATGCATCTTAATTTTCTAGGAGTAGTATAGTTGAATTTGCTCTTAAGAGAGTTTTTAAATTAAAATATTCTGCAAGTTACTATCCTCAAGGTAATGGTTTGGCAGAGTCAACTAATAAGAACCTCATTAAGATTATTAAAAGAGTTGTTGATCAAAATCAAAAGAATTAGCATAAATATTTAATATTTGCAATATGGTCATATCGCATAACTCATAAGGCCTCAATAGGTACTTCTCCTTTTAACTTAGTGTATGGGAAAGAAGCTTTAATACCTTCAAACTTAGCACTCCCATCTCTAGCCCTAGTACAATTTATTGAAGAAAATCTTTCTTCCTCTATTCAATTAAGATTTGATCAAATCCTCAAATTGGAGGAAGAAAGAGAGAAGGCCAAAATCACTCATGCTAAACATCAACAAGTCATTAAATCTTCTTTTGATGCAAGTTTTACTGGCTCAAAAACATTACAAATTAGTGATCTCATGTTGAAATGGGACAAAGCACATAAAGTCAAAGGTAAATATACCAAATTTCAAAAGATGTGGCTTGGACCATTTCAAATCATTGAAAAGATAGGCTCATTAATGTTCATACTACAAGATTTAATAGGAAAGAGAGATTCTCTTCCTATGAATGGGCTTCTCTTAAAGAAATTCTTTTCTTAAGGAGGTAACCCCTTCTTACCTGTAAATATTCTTTATGCAGGTTTGTTTATTTTAGAAAATAATGTTGTAAATAGCCTTCCATTGGCCTTTTACTATTGAAAAGCTCTCTAAGAGAATATTCTGAATACTTGCTTTCAATAGGTGGAAACTTTTAAGGAAATGATCACTGTTTTGGAAAGTTGAATAAAACATGAAACTCTGAGAACCTCTTTAAAGTTTGTAAAATATTGCAAAACCTCGAAAACACTGTAAATCATTCTAAGTTTTATAAAGTTGAGAAAGGTTATTCATAAAAAGTAAAGAATTTTCCAAGCTTAGCTTCCATAACTCTAAAAATGTCATCCATAAACTCTTAAGGAGAAAGCCATTCACCCCATCCATTAAGTTTATGATTTTTTAGAGTGTAATTCTAAAATATGTCTGATATAAAAGATAAGAGGTCTCATTATGAGCCTGCTTACCATGATCATAGGGAACTAATTAAAATGACATTACCAATATTGCATATCAAAACAGGGTAATGGCTTATAATCATAAGACAAGGGGTCTCATTACGAGCCAGCTTGTTCAATTCTATTACAACCAGTGAATGAGATTGTTCTAAGTTGGCTCCCAAACCAAGAAAATGGATTTTTATCTTAAACAATTAAAAGAATATAAAATAGAATATATATATATATATATATATATATGGATTTATCCTTCAAAAGTTATACTCTTAGATGGATGGGACAATGAATGATTGATGGTCAAAAGGTAACCATGTCGAGACTATAGATGTTTGTTGGTAGTAGAGGCACTACCTGTGACAAAAGAGTAAATTTAAAAACAGAGTTGGAGGAGCCCCCTACTTTATCTTTATCAACCAATCAAAGCTTGAAGAAATCAAAAATGTTTTTATTTTTAAGGGATTGTAAAAGAAATTGCAAGAAATTGTTATTTTATTCAGAGTTAATTTTTATTTAGCTATTCTTAGATGGTTTTCTTTATCCTCAATTGTTTCCAAACTAAGAAAGTTTTAGATATTTCATTATTTTTCAGAGATAACTGTTTCTCCCAATGAATCACCAATTGTTGTGCTATAAAACAACCCTCCCCATTTTAAAAATTTTCATATAAGACTTTAATAAGAAATGGGTCCCCTTTAAAATATAAATAAAATCAATAAAACGTTTGAAAATAAATTTTTATAATAGGTCATATAAAAATTTTCTTTTAGGGTAGGTTAGATCACAATAGTTATTTGCAAAACTTTTGAACCCATGGAAGTCCTTTTAAGAAAATTCGATCTGATTTGAGTCATAATAAAACCTTATCATAAAAAATCTTTATCAAAGGAAATAATTATAAAAGAGAATCATCGCATCGAGCACATCCTTTATCTCAACAGTGGACTTAAAGTGTTCCATTGAGATCTGTCGATGCGATAACTCTATCAGAAATCACATATCGCTACTCGTTAAGAAAACATCCCAAGTGTTCCATGGAAAACCTTTGATGTGATAAACTGATCACAATCACGCATCGATAAAATCATAAGTCACATCCCAAAAGCTCCTTTGAAATCTTGCGATGCAGTTTCATTATCGTAGAGCACGCTTTCGATAAAGGTAAAATATAAAGTATTGTGAACACGTGCGGTTTAAAGTTATAAGTCAATTATAAAGAAAATTTAAATGTGTTAGGCCAGGTAGTAACTCCAATAGGTAGTAAAACTGATTCGTATCTCATTCCATTAGGTAGGTCTTTATTATATACAATGGGGAGTGATTGTTCAGTTCATCTCCCGATGACTGTTCACATTCCTAATTTACTTATTTACATAAATTCACCCAATCATGAAGATTAGGTGTCAACATTCCCCCCCTTAATCTGAGGGATGTTGGTGATTCCAAGCATCGTTCTGAATCATTCAAGCTTTTCTCTTCCAAGCGCTTTGGTGAATATGTCTGCAATTTTCTCATTTGTGGAACAATGACGGAGATGGATTGTTTTGGCCTCAACATGATGTCGAATCAGATGATATTTAGTATTGATGTGATTCATTCGATCATGGAACTTTGGTTTCTTGGCCAACTTTATTGCAGAGGTATTGTCAATCATGAGTGGAGTTGATTGTACTTGTTTTACCTGCAAATATTCA
>APFE031028906.1:149150-194488 GCA_000404065.3 Pinus taeda | reverse complement strand
ACTTGATGGAAGTGTACCTTCTTCATGATGAGTAATATATGAGAAATGTTGTTTATGAGCAGATGTTCCTTGCAGTTTGAGAAGTCTTTCTTCTTCTTTTCCCCTCATGACAAGTGAGTGATCAGATGATTTTCTCACCTCAAGCTTGCCATCAAACATATGAATGGAGTGACCTTGCTGGCGGATGTGGACCAAGGACAGAAAGTTTCTCTTGAGTTGTGGGAGATATAAAACATGATCAAGAAGAAAGTCTGAGAGACCAGGCAGTTTAAGCCTAATTGTGCCAAGCCCTGATGGCTTGATTTTTGATTGATCTGCAAAGTAATACTGCTCCATCAACATTGCCAGTGAAATCTTCAAAAAAATATTTTCTATGAGTCATGTGACAGGTTGCTCCTGAATCAAGCAACCAAACATTTTTCTAGGAAGCAAGTGAAGCATTAAACAAATCTTCATTTACTCCAATGTTACATTATGCCTCAACATAGTGAGCGGATTCAGGTGCTTTACCTTTGTCTGTATCATCAGTTTTACCTTTCTATTGGTTTCTTTTCTACTCAATTTTGTCCCATGGTAGCTTGCATGTAGAGGCATCATGTGATCCATTTCTTTTGCAGCGAATACAGTGTAAATCTTCATTTTCTCCTTCAGAATGTCTGCCCCCCTTGCCTCTGAAATATCTTCCTCTTCCTCTTCGTCCACCTCTTCCTCTTGTAGAGTCTTGAGCAGGATGCTTTTCTTTATGATCAAGGCACACAGTCTCTTCAGAAGACTCAGGGGTTGTCTTCTTTCCAAAAGCTTTCTCTCTTTCAGCAAACTTTTTCACAAGAGAGTCAAAGGTTATATCTTTGAGATTTCCATTTTCTTGCAAAGACTCAAGATAATTGGAGTAAGTAGGATAAAGTGCCTTGAGAAAAGCAATAAGAGGGATATCCAGCTCAGCTTTAGTAGATTTGATATCATGCATTATAGACTTTACTTCAGATGCAAGAGCAAGAGGATCATTATTTTGCAGTTCAAGAGTGAAGAGTTTAATCATGAGTTGGACAACTTCAAGTGTAGAATGTGAGTCATAGAGCTCTTTCAGCTTTTGTAGGGCTTCAAAGGTAGTTGAATATGACGCAATATGGCAACTCACCTCTTCATTTACAGATGCTGCGATTAATGCATAAGCTTTGTTGTTCTTGTTTTCCCAAATGACGAGCTCTTTGTCTGAGGTAGGCTATACTAGATCATTGTCTCCTTCTCCGACACACACTCCCTTCCACAACTCATTGAAGATGAGGCTGTGTTTTATCATCCGGGACCATTCAGGATAGTTCTCCTTGCCAGTGAGAACTATTCCCACCATAGATATGATTAAATGCATTGTAAAATCTGAGAGCTGTAAAAATACTTTTTCTGGAAAAATGTGCTTTTGTGGAGAAAAAAAAAACTTCTGCTACTAAAAGAAAATTGATTCTGATATCAAGTCACTTTGAAAACAGCTTTATGAAAACAACACTATGGTAGCCCAATAGCGTGGTATATATATCCCAGTGGCCACACCAAACATTATATACAAAGTGTATTAAAACCATCCAAACGTTATTCATATACTATTGATTATTGGAAGGTATGAATAGAATTTTGCTGCCCTAAAGATCTTCACCAAACATTAGCAAATAAATGTTATTGAAATTTCAATACTATCCACAAGCATATACTGTCTATTTTAAATTTCAATACTTGTTAACAGTACATGTCAGGCCAAAAGAACTTGCGCTCTGCCTTTCCTTTGAATTCAAAATGTCGTGGCTCCTTGAAGTAACTGGTTCCGAGATTGTAGCTGAAATCTGTTCTACTCTTGCGGATTTTAAAACTTGATATCCTGGGTGTGTGCTGGTTCTGCAAAAGGGACAAGTGGAATGCCAAAGAAACCAGAAGTGGATACAATCCACATGAAAACTATGTCAATGTAAGGCAGTGTTCACCATGGCAAGGATGAACCCACGACCATGTACAACGTATGCAAACAATGAGAAGCAACCAATTGACCAGCGTATTCAACGCAGATTCCTTCAGCATCCATGTTCTTCCATCAAATGAGTAATAGGGTTCAACACAATGTACAGAAACACGCAATGCACAATGCACAATGCAGAAACAGAGTTCTCACACAATGCACAGTAGCAACCAATTGACCAGCGTATTAAATGCAGATTCCTTCAGCATCCATGTTCTCCCATCAAATGAGTAACAAGGTTCAACATACACCACTCATGGAATTCATGGCCCTTCAAACGCACAACACACTAGCATCCTTCCAACGCACCATAGACATCGACCAACGCAGTAATCCAAGGAAACATCGATTGCTAAGGAATCAAAGTAATGCAGAGATCATTGAACACAGAATATACCATGTCAGTCATGACAGTGCTATTCGCAAAAAGATTTAACGTACAACGCTTTTGTCTGGATAGAATGGACAGATGCATTATGAGGCAGTGCTGGAAAGGAATATGGCAGAGTTAGGTTATTTCAGGACAGAGGGGAATAAGGCAGAGGCAGAGCAGCGCTGGAATAAGGTAGAGGCAGAGGCAGAGGCCAGGACAGAGGAGTTACAGGAGAATAATAGCTAAAACAAGGAGTTGGCTATGATACCATGTCAGGCCAGGTAGTAACTCCAATAAGCAGTAAAACTGATTCGTATCTCATTCCATTAGGTAGGTCTTTATTATATACAATAGGGAGTGATTGTTCAGTTCATCTCCCGATGACTGTTCACATTCCTAATTTACTTATTTACATAAATTTACCCAATTATGAAGATTAGGTGTCAACAAAATGATTTATTAATTTTAAAGCATGTTGCCTCCCCATGCCAGCTCACCACTGATCACAATCGCAACCATGCAAAGGAACCATTTAAGCATGGCACTTGTAACTCCCAATCCGTGATATGTGATTATCGCTAATCGTAGATCGAGGAGTCACGATATCCATTCTAAAAAGGAGCGTTGTAAATTTTTGACGCGACATACCATTATGGCATTAAAGTTTCACGTTGGAAGCTACAGGGAAATCATTAAGGAGCAGTTATGGTTGAATCCTTTAAGGATTTCATCCATGGTGGCTTAATATATCATAGATCCGTAGCATCTATTACGCTTAATTTTTGTTAGTCTTGTGCACTGTGTATTAGCTTTTAGATTTTTTTCCACTGTTACGCCCTTTTGTTTCATTTTGCGGAGCTAAGCTGAAATCATCAGTCCAACAAAAATGTCTAAGAAATCTTGGAAAGTAAAGGTCCCCATAATAGCTAAAGATGAACTAGCAAAGTTGGTGCTGATAGATGATACTACTTGTCTAAGCCTTGGCAAGACTTCATGGGAGGGAATATATAATCTACTCAAAGCCGAGGATCCAACCGAAATTGAATAAGGATGAGGAACAATTGATTCAAGTGATAAATCAGAAAATACTCTTAAGGATTTAGCCATCTCCTTCCTCCACAAAATAGCAGCCTGTGCAAAAGTGTTACCATACAATGACCTGGTGAGATGGGTAATAGAGAGTATCAACATATCCGACAGAGCATTCTTTACAGTCGATGGAAGGATGTTCAAGACATTCAAGGCAGAAGATGTCAAGAAGATGTATCATTTACCGGACTCCCAGAAACATTACAACAAGGCATTTTTAGAAGCATTCACCAAGGAGAATGAGGTAGAGTCAGACCCTATCAAGCAATGGAGACATTTCCCAAACAAGCATAATCATGAATCCTCTGGTATGTACTCCGTGGACTCCTTAGCATCTCCCTATTGCTATGGTGGTGCTATGATATGTAGACTCTTTGGAGCCTCTGATTCAGCTAGATTTTCCATAGAAATGGTGCCTTTAATGGAATCAACAATTAATTATTTTATCATGGATTGGGCAACCATTTCATCAGATAAAATGGCCAACCAAATCCTTGATTATAGAAGAAGTAGGTATGTAACTACCTAGATAATACCCCCATTCTATATGAGCACCTACATTATGGACACTATTTGTTTCAATTCTGACTTCCCCATTCTAGGTTGGAAATGGACTCCTCAAGACCCAACTCCTATTCACATTTTTCATAAGTATTTGTGGAAGGCCCATTCTAAAGATCATATATATATATATATATAATTTTCCATGGTTTTGTTTTACCCGTCCATCAGGCCATATTCAACAGACCTGCTCCTCGGTTATCTGATGAGGCTAGAATTGACCTAACATCAATCGGCAGTTGGTTCGGTGAACAAAAGTTCACCTATGTCAGACTTTTTGGCAGCATCACATATCCACATGTTCTCCCATTATACATTCCTGATAAGCTATTGGCCAGAGAAATAGCTTACCAGATAACAAAGAAAAGAATGCCCAGGAACCTTGAAGAGTCCAAGAAACAAATGTGGCCTACATTTTATCTTCGTTGTGGTACTTACTCACTGCATGATTTCAAACATGCCGAGAAAGAAGCAAAGAAGATAAAAATTCTAAATTTAGCAGTCATCCCTAAGAGACAGTATGACCCAAATGAAGTGGCTTACAAATTTACCACTCAGGTGAAAATTGCCAAATTTGAACATAAGAAAGGTGACTATGATGACTTGTTCACTTCGGCTGAGTCGTTTTCAGAGGTAAAACATCTAACAGGGATCAAATTTGGAGTAGGGGAGATACATAAGTTTATGCAGTTCAGGACACAGAGGTTACAAACGCTACCTCTATAAGTTTATGCAGTAAGAAGGCCACAGTGAAGAACACACTACTGAGAAGATTCCCTAAAAGGAGCAGAAAAATGAAAGGACCAGTGAGCTCCTAGATACCAATGTGCATATTGTTGCCAACTTAATCAAGGAATGGGAGCAATTCGATTAGCAGACCAAGAACTAGAATGTCTCCCAAAACATCATTATACCAAAATCGCTCGCAACAAAGGAGCCTATTGTTACTAGTATTACAATTGAAGGGGCAGTCAACACAGTTAACACTCAGCATGATATTGAAATAATTCTAGAGAATCCTTCCGAAGAGATTGTATTGAAGGTTGAGGAAATACCACCCCTAGATGTATTTTATAGTCCAAAGCATAGGGATGTAGTCAAAAGACAGAGGAAAATTGACCAGGGACCATTCTCAACTCCTCAAGCTGAACTTATGAATGTGGTATGGAAAGAATTAGAAGTCGATCCTTTTGAGAATTTAACTAAGTTATCTCAATATGAGGGTGCCTATACAGCCATTACAATGGACAAGGCCTCCGAAGTTAGCCAATTGATCAAAGAAAAGGATCTAAGGATCACCCAACTTGAAGAGAAAACGTCAGTGGAATAACAGAAGATTGGTAAACTTGAGCAACAGCTAGTGGAGAAAAAATAGCAGAATGAGCAATTGAAAGAACAGTTAAATCTGGAGAAACAAAATATCGATCAATAGGCTCTCTTGAAACAACAAAAGTTGTCTCAAGAACTCAGCAAGCTTCAAGTGGCGCTTCAGCAGGAAAAGAAGGCCAAAGAAGAACAAATCGCATAGCTACAATTACAGGTAGAGAAATTCAAAGGTTATCTGAAGATTGATGAGTTCAAGAAAGAATCCCTGGAAGTGACTAAAGCCTTATCTCGGCAACTGAATATCCTTTGCCATAAAATATCATTGGTTGACCCATTGTGCATCATCATTGCATCACTCATTGAACAGGCAGTTAACACCAGGTTAGAATTTTAAAATACAAATGATAAGGTCAAAAGATTTCTCTCTTGGAAAAGTACAGAAGAAGGCATGGCTACAAATCTACCAAAAATCAAAGAATAGCACAAAGAAGTCCTATTTTCAGATTGGAAATCACAGTTAATAAAGGTCAAAAGAACTACTTCTAGAGCCATGGATACAATCAACAATGTGATCGAGTTGGTAAATGACAGCTTATATGGAGCTAGTTAACTTGATCTCCGATTGCTCCCCAGGAAAGCTCCCGAAGGCAAAAGCGCTAGAAAATCATTGGAGATAGGATCTAGCCAGTAGAGAAGAACAAATCAGAAAAGTGCAAAACTTGACTTGGGATGCATTTTGGTTCTTCCTAGTCAAGCCGCATAGCCAGTAGATGGCCACCAAATGTTGGGTGTGGAGCCTGATTATCTTCCGTATTCAAAGGTATCTCCGCATTGGACCCCAGTTTGAAATGAGGTTGCAATGCTGCCAGTAAAATATTCGCTGTAGGGGGGGTCCAGGGGGGGTGGATGCAACCTTTCGGGAGCCCCCCTGGCGAGCGGTTTCGGGGGCAGTGCCCTTGAAGCTAAGAATAGATGTAAAATTACCTTGTAAAAGTATAGTAATTTCTAGTCAATCTAGGCCGTTCATTAGACAGATGATCTCACGGTAGAAGTTATGTTTAATTTAGGGTTTTTTTCCCTAGAAGGCAATTGCTCACTATATACGAGGGAATTGTATTGCGTCTATGTATATCTGTATTCTGAGTGAGAAAGAGAGAGGAGATTGAGAGCGAAGAGAGAGTTACAATGGATCTGTTGTGGGTTGCATCTCTTCAGTTTACTGGATAATATAAAAAGAAGGAATGGTTGTTTCTTCGTGGATGTAGCCCAAACTAGGTGAACCACGTATATATGTGCCTCTCTTGTTTTATGCGTTTTCTGTGCTTATATTTCTGTAATATTTAATGTGTTCCATTGCTCTGTAATATATAATTTTCTAACAATTGGTATCAGAGCCGAAGGTCTATTTCGCTGATAAACTCACAGGAGAGAAGGGTTCTTGGTTCGAGTGGGAGCAATGGCGAAAGATGGTAGGTTTAGGGTCGAAAAATTCAACGGCCAAAACTACCAGATGTGGAAGATGTAGATGGAAGATTATCTGTATTAGAGAGATTTGTACCTACCATTGAGCGGAAAGACAGAGAAGCCGATGAGTATGACAGAAACAGAATGGAATATTCTTGAGAAAAAGGCACTTGGAACAATACGGCTATCCCTAGTGGCATCGGTAGCGTTTAATATTTCATAGGAAACGAAAACAAAGGGTTTAATGTCGACATTGGCCAAACTATATGAAAAACCCTCGGCCTAAAATAAGGTATTTTTTATGAAGCGCTTATTTAATATGAAGATGTCAGAAGGTGGATCTATTGTAGACCATTTAAATGATTTTAATACATTTACAAGTCAGTTAAGTTCTGTAGGGGTAAATTTTGATGATGAAGTTAGGGCTCTGTTATTTCTGTGCTCATTGCCAGAATGTTGGAATGGTTTAGTTATGGCCATTAGTAAATCTGTCTCTAGATCTAGTACTTTAAAGTTTGATGATGTTGTCGGTGCAATCCTTAGCGAGGAAATGCGACAGAAAAGCTCCAGTGAGACATCAGGTAATGCTTTTACTGCAGAGACTAGGGGAAGAAAAATGGAAAGAGGAAAGATCCCAGGACACCACAGTAAGTCAAGAAAAGGCAGATCCAAGTCCAGATCGGGGATAGTGTGCTGGAAATGTGGGAAAAAAGGACACTTGAAGAAAGACTACAAGTCTCGGAAGGGAAAAGAAGGAGACGTGCAGCAAGAAACTAATCATGAAGCAAATGTAACAGGTGATGTGTTGCAAGATGCTTTGATTCTTTCATTAGAAAATATTTTTGATGCCTGGGTGGTAGATTCAGGGGCCTCATTCCATGCCACACCTGATAGGAAACATTTTTATGATTATGTTCAAGGAGATTTTGGATAGGTTCGATTGGGTGATGATAAACCCTATAAAATGATTGGAATGGGTACAGTTTTCATAAAACAACAAAATGGAAATTAGTGGCTATTGAAGGAGGTAAGGCATGTTCCAGATCTGAAGAAAAATCTAATTTCAATAGGGTAGTTGGTAGGTGAAGGTTGCATAACCACTTTCATAAATAAAACCTAGAAGATCACTAAAGAATCCCTGGTAATAACAAAAGGAGGAAAGGTTGGTACATTGTATTTATGCAATGGTATTTCTAATTTTGTTAATTCTTTAACCTCTATAGGAGAAGATACAACATTGTGGCATCATAGGCTCGTGCACATGAGTGATAAGGGGATGCAGATTCTTCACTCAAGAAATTTGTTTCCAGGTTTGAAGCATGTTGATTTAAAATTCTATGGGAATTGTGTTTATGGAAAATAGAAGAGAGTCAGATTCCTTAGAGTTGGGAAAGAAAAGAAGAGCAAAAAATTAGAGCTTGTGCATACAGATGTATGGGGACCTACTCAAGTATCATCTCTTGGTGGCTCTCGTTATTATGTTACTTTCATTGATGATGCAACCAGAAAAACCTGGATTTATTGTATTCGAAATAAATTTGATGTATTTGATACTTTTAAGGAATGGAAAGCTTCGGTTGAAAATGAGACAGGAAAAAGGTTGAAGTGTCTTAGATTAGACAATGGAGGTGAATATTGCAGCAAAGAGTTTGATAGCTACTGTTCTCAGGATGGAATTCGCAGAGAGAAGACAGTTCCAGGAACACCACAAGAAAATGGTGGGTCAGAAAGGATGAACAGGACAATCATGGAGCATGCAAGATGCATGAGATTGCACGCAGGATTGCCTTTACAATTTTGGGCAGATGTTGTAGATACTATTGTTTATCTAATAAATAAAGGGCATTCAAGTTCCTTGGATGGTGGTATTCCAGAAGAGGCATGGACAGGTAAAAAGGTAAACTACTCTTTTTTAAAGACTTTTGGTTGTGAAGCCTTTGTCCACATTAACAAAGAAAATAGAACAATGATTGAGGCAAAATCAAAGAAATGTACCTTTATTGGATATGGTGTTAATGATGTTGGCTATTGCTTTTATGATTATGAAAAACATAAAATCATTAGGAGCAGAAATGTCATGTTCAATGAAAAGGTTTTGTATAAGGATCAACTAAAGGAAAAGAAAAAAGAAAAAGAAAACAGAGAATACACAGTGCTTGACGAGATCATAGAAAAAGTGATGGTGCTTGAAAATCATAATGATCAATAGCCTGAACAACAACCACAATAGAAACAAGCACTTCAAACTCCTAAAAATGGTGTTAGAAGATCTACCAGGATGAGTAGACCCCTTGAATGATACTCTCCTTCATTATATTATGTATTGTTCACTGATTTTGGTGAACCGGAATGTTATGAAGAAACAGTGTAGGTAGAAACCAGGAAGAAGTGGGAGCAAGCCTTGAAAGAAGAGATGGACTCCTTAGCACATAACCAGACTTGGGACTTAGCTAGGTTGCCTGCAGGTAAAACAACATTGCAGAATAAATGGGTTTACAAGTTGAAGGAAGAAGATGGAGGTAGAAAAAGGTACAAAGCTAGAGTTGTTGTGAAGGGGTTTGCACAGAAGAAAGGTATTGATTTTGATGAAACATTTTCTCTTGTTGTTAAAATGACTTTAATCAGAACTATTTTAAGTCTAGTAGCAATTGAAGATTTGCATCTTGAGCAGTTAGATGTAAAGATAACCTTTCTCCATGGGGATTTGGAGGAAGAGATATATATGCAGCAGCCACAATGATATGAGGTAAAAGGGAAGGAGAAACTAGTGTGCAGGTTGAAGAAGAGCTTGTATGGCTTAAAACAGGCTCCAAGGCAGTGGTATCTAAAATTTGACAAGTTTATGTCTGAACAAGGTTATACTAGATGTTACTCTGATCATTGTGTTTAGCTCAAAAGGCAAAATGATAGCAGCTATATTATATTGTTATTGTATATAGATGACATGCTTGTTGTAGGTTCTAACATGCAGGAAATAAATGTTCTCAAAAAAAAATTGGCAAACTCATTTGCAATGAAGGACTTGGGTGTTGCAAAACAAATCCTTGGTATGAGAATAACCAGAGACAGGAATAATCGCAAATTAACATTGTCTCAAAGTGAGTACATAGAAAAGGTGTTGAAAAGGTTTAGTATGCAGAATCCAAAACCAGTTAGTATACCTTTGGCTAGCCATTTCAAATTAAGTAAAGAGGAGTGTCCCAAGACTCAGGAAGAAATGGCTCATATGTCTAAAGTTCCATATGCATCAGCAGTTGGAAGCTTAATGTATGCAATGGTCTGCACAAGGCCTGATATTGCACATGTAGTGGGAGTTGTAAGCAAGTACATGAAAAATCCAGGAAAAGAACATTGGATGGCGATGAAGTGGATTCTCAAGTACTTGAGAGGTACCACAAATAAAGCATTATGCTTTGGTGGTTCAAACATTGCTCTACAGGGATATGTTGATGTAGATATGGCAGGTGATAGAGATAACAAGAGGAGAACAACAGGGTATGTGTTTACTGTAGGTTGAACAACTATCAATTAAGTCTCAAAACTGCAAAGTGTTGTTGCACTCTCAACAACAGAAGCAGAGTATGTTGCTGCTACAGAGGCTAGTAAAGAAATGATTTGGTTACAAAGGTTTCTGGATGAATTGGGTAAGAAGCAGGGGTTGGGCGGGTTATACAGTGACAGCCAGAGTGCCATACATCTTGGAAAGAACTCTGCATTTCATTCCAAGAATAAGCATATACAACTCAAGTACCATTTGATACGGTCAGTGTTGGAAGCTGGACATTTGAAGCTAGAAAAGATACACACTAGACAAAATCCTGCAGACATGTTAACAAAAGTCGTAACCAAGGAGAAACTGAGAATCTGCTCAGTTTCAATTGGTCTTCAAGTATGATGAAAAAGATGAGAAACAACCAGGTCCAAAGTGGAGTCATTGTCCAGCAAATGAAGGAGTGGTGGAGTTGCTATAATCAGTCTCCAAGTGGGAGATTGTTGGGTGTGGAGCCTGATTATCTTCTATATTCAAAGGGATTGCCACATTGGACCCCAATTCAAAATGGGGCGGCAACACCGCCTATAAAATATTCGCTGCAGGGGGGGTCTAGGAGGGTGGGGGCGCGACTGCGACCTTTCAGGAGCCCCCCTTTGGCGGGGGGTTTCGAGGGCAGCACCCCCAAAGCTAAGAATAGATGTAAAATTGCCTTGTAAAAGTATAGTAATTTCTAGTCAATCTAGGTCGTTCATTAGGCAGATGATCTGATGATAGAAGTTATGTTTAATTTAGAGTTTTTTTCCCTACAAGGCAACCCCTCACTATATATGAGGGAATTGTATTGCGTCTATGTATGTCTGTATTTTGAGTGAGCAAGAGAGAGGATATTGAGAGTGAAGAAGGAGTTACATCGGATCTACTATAGGTTGTATCTATTTAGTTTGCTGGATAATATAAAAAGAAGGACTGGTTGTTTCTCCGTGGACGTAGTCCAAACTAGGTGAACGACATGTATTTGTGTCTCTGTTGTTTTATTTGTTTTCTATGTTTATATTTCTGCAATATTTTATGTGTTCCATTTCTCTGTAATATATAATTTTCTAACACCAAATGCCTTGTCGACACTGTCAATTCCATGGTTCCCGAGCTTTCAGATGCCACATATATAGGTCAACTACATTCCAGGCTGAGTCATCCTCCGGAAATTCAGGAAATTCTCTCAATTTGTCAACTGCAAGTGCAAGAGAAGAAGTAGATACAATGAATCAGTTCAAAGGCTATCACACTGTTATTTTCATAAATCAAATCCCAGATTTTCATGTTTACAGTTTCAATAGCTCAAAGCGATTTTTATTGACAGCTAGTTTTTATTTTATTATTTAAACCCTTTCATGTTTTTTAAGAAAGGGTCCTCAATTTGTATAAAACTTGACTTGAGAAGTTACACTTTTGTACTTCAGAATATATTTTTATCGATAGTGGATCAAGGTTCTACATTTTTGTGAAGAAATTTTTTCAAGACCTGCACTTTTGTATCTCTTGGAAGTTTTCTCAAATAAGAAAGTGGAATCGGAGTGTTATTTACTTTGGAAAGACTCAAATGCATGCGGTATTTCTATCACTATTCTTTTGTGTTGTTTACTTATGTGATGAAGCATTCCTTTTAAAAGTTTCTTTTATTGATATATGTATGCTCTTCAAACAATTCTTTGTCATGTCATTTCTAAAGATTTAGAATTGTTATACTTTAAAGATATATGTCAGCGATATACATTGTTATGAATGCAATATGTTTTTTATAATTGTTTTGTTTAATTTCTTAAACAAAGTAATCATTATCTATGAATGCATCTTTCTGTCGATCAATAGTTCATCTATATGATTATTTGTCTGCTAGGAATAATCATAAATAGCATTGTTAATACATTACTCGGGTCAGATAAGTATATTTGTATATTTTTGAGTTATAGGTTAAAGAACTTATCATCTTTATTATACATTATAAAACAATCATCCATCAAATCATACATCACTGGGAAACTGGTCCCATAATATCCAGTCAGAGCCACCATACCAAATGGAAAAGGAGTTGTACTAAGGTCCGAACCGGGTGGTTATCCCCAATGTTGGTGCTAGGATTTTAGAGGCATCAATAGGTCCTAAACTTTCGGAGTTGTTTTGACCCCCTAAATAGCGTTTTCTTTAGGTCCATAGCAATCCCATTTTCGACCACATATCCTATAGTACTTGGAGAGATATTTCCAACGAGGTATTATACATTCCAAATGAAGTTCTTATGACGAAGGTATGAACCTAAGATGTTGGCTATCCAACTAATCCCAACGGGGTCCACAAAATCTCGGTGTTCCATCTCTTGGGTTTAGGTTTTTTGTTTTTTATGGTTTCCCTTTATTGTTCAATAATAAAAAGGCCCTTGAGCCTCATTGTAACACAGTTCAGAGGCATGTAGCCACCGCATCTCTTCTCAATGATAAGATACCATCGCCCGAGCTAGTTTACTTCCATTATGCTTGTAAGCATGCTTTAGTTCTTTGATATTAATGAAATAAAGATTTATTTCTGTTGCATCTTTGTTTATGTTTATATCTGTATTTTGTATTATTCCTACATAAGTCTGAATTAGTGTAATCAGAGTAGTTTGCTCTTTCTCTGCTTTTCTTTGCACGTCCCCAACAAGGTTAGGGTATAAGAAGTCACGGCTCAAACAAGTTGAACCTTTGCAAGACCAACCTCGCTTTTATCGCTCAGGTTGTTCCCTTTAACTCCTAAGGGAATACAGCCAAGGTAACCACAAACCAAGCTTTGGACTGCAGGTCCTAGCCTACCAGCAGTCAGAGAGGGCTCTCTCTTTTGGATTTAGCTTTGTTTAAGGGATGATTTTAGGCTAGATATGATGCACATGGGTTTTGATTTAGATTGGTGGGATGGTTGATCTATTCAAGCAGAGTTGGCATGCAAAGTGTAAGAAGTTCAAACCATTGGGCATGGAGTCCATGAATGTGAACTGAAGGGTTTGTTTTCTTTGGTAGAGGAGGCGAATATGGAGCAGGATAGCTACACATGGCACAATGATTTATGCTGGAACAAGGATGAAATGGAGGTCAGGGGATGAGAGGCAATTAAGGATCTCTCATCCAGCCAAAGAGGGAAAGTGGATGAAGGCTGAATAGGGCAATGAAGAATTCCTAAACAACATTCATATAATGAAGGAAATAGCTTAAACATGTTCAATTAAGAATGCATATTCATCACTGGTTCAGAGGAAAACATAGAAAAGTTACAAGAATTGAGCACAGAGGGCATGAAAACCAATTCTGATCTATTCCTTTTTCCTGCAACTTAGATTATGATATATAGATGGTACAGCTACGTATATATTGATAAATAGAGGGAGGAAAGACTTATTGAACCGTGATCAAGCACGAGAATTCCATACCAAGCTCTTTAGCCATTAAAAGCACAACCAGCTAGTTCAGATGCAAACATTCCAACAATCTTTGATTACAGAAGTTCTTAATATTTACAGCGCAAATCTAAAATGAGAGATCAACCAAACAACCCACCAACCCTTATTACATTGTTCAGGGTTGTATTTATAGGCAAAATATCTACAAAAATAGATCTGATAGAAGATCTGAGGAAATAAATGCAATTAACCTAACTTCACTTGCAAGTAATGTAAAAATATCTATCTGATGCTGTGCTGGGGGCAGCTGCTTCAAAAAATGAGGCTATCTGTCCTTTGCTGTTATGCACTGGCCATTCATCATAACTGCACATTGGTCTCTGTTCCACTGCTCTTGAGTGGCTTTACTGTGCATTAACTGTGATCTGAGAGCCTTAGGTGGTTTCACTACTTTCTTTGACTTTGATGGAGGCTTTTAATGCTCACCTGCTTTGATATTGTCGATCTGATACTCTTTGCCGCTTCACTGATACTTTTTAAATTGAATGTGGGCTTCATCTTTCCTCTGATATGCTCGAAACTATCAAATCGCCCCTTTTCTGCCCTTTCAAGACAAAAATAACTGTTGCAAACTGAGGCTTTCCATTTTGGCCCTTTTTCTTTAGCGATGCACGATTAGGGCTAAACGCTAATAGCACATCAAAAATTGCCTCATATTTTGATTCCGGGCTTCCTAAGCATTGATTTCGCACTTTGCGCCCTTTTTCGGCGGGTGACGTTAGTGGTACGGCGGACAACGTCAGCATGATGTCAGCAGTGGGACCCAGTATGGCGGATGACGTCAGCAGGGTGACGTGACAGGGTGATGTGGCAGGGTAACGTGGTAGGGTGACGTGGTGCTTACGTCACGCAAGGGGAAGCGGTATCCGGTTTCATGGTGCACCGCTTTTGTGCACAGGTGGTTTGGGAGGAGGGGGCTCTACCACAGTCGAGAGGGTGACGCGTGGCAGGAGTACGACAGGAAAACCGCCCATCTCCCAAACGCTAACCATCGACAGGTTCGGAGGGGAAAAGACCCGCCCACCGTAGATCTAGGGCGCGGGCAATCGGACAGATGGTGGAACAGAGTAGGCGGTGGAAGGATAAGGGACAGGGCTCGTGGCGCCTTTTTTAATTTTTAATTTCGGCGAGGGGAAAACTTTAGGAAAGTGGGTTTTTCATTTGGTTTTGCGGGTTATGTGCGACGGTTAGAGTTTAAAACATCAAACCATTAACAGTACAGGTGGAGGGGGAGGGTTAGGTTTATAGATGAAAGAGGGGGTCCAGGGTTATTACTTCAACAAGGGTTAAAGTAACTCCAGTTTTAAGACGCAGAAGGGTTTATATTAGTCCCAAATGGACCAATATCTCCCAAACCATGTTTCATAGCTATAGTGATATAGGGTAGGATATGTAATATTTTGGGATTTTATATAGTTTCTTGTAGAATAGGGGTAGGGGAAATGATTTAGGGAGCTAGATAATAGGGTTAGATGTTAATATGAGGTCTTTGGAATGCAAAGGAGGGGATGCAAGCTAAGTTTATAGAATGGAAACTTAAGCATAGGGAAATGAATGGATTGTGTAAAGATTATTTTTACACAAGAAATGTGGTTTCTTTTCACTAAGTCAACTCAGATGTCAACTTGGTTTTCAACAAGAATGGAGTGAAAACAGGACTGGTTGGGTAGATCCCAAGGTCCTTGAGGGGATGTTAGTGAATGATTTCTGAGGAAATGAGAAGGGGAAGTTAGTCATTCTTCCTTGTTGTACCACCAAACAACTGCCATGGTGCCAATGCCATAAGTGATATAAGTATTTCTTGACAAGACCAAAAGTGATTACCAATCTGCTTCTGCAACCTCAAACTACCTACCTAGCCTAATACACTTAACATTTTTTCTTCTTTTGGTTTGGGTGCACTTGAACTAGCCAACCCATCTTTTCAACTTTTTTTCTTTTTTACTGGCCTCCTATCTACATCTATACTTATTTCATCCCGGGGCTCAGATTAGGCTGTTGAGCACCCTTGCTTCTCTACCTATCTAAGAATCTACCAAGATTAAGTTGTTTGGACAGATAATGATTCTCTATATTCTACAACAGGAAATTGAAACTTAGGGAGACCAAGATTAAGCTGTTTGGACCTCCCTTTAACTGAAATTTCTTCAAAAGTGGAATAACTCATCAAAATTGGAATACAACAGAGGCACTTAGACTAGCACACTCTCATGGACACTTCTTTGGCCTCAGTAGAAAATATGGAACATTGTAGCATGTAAAGTATGAAATATTTGGTATGTAGAAATGTCGATCATGAAAGATGAATACCTGCTATGAGCAGGATGATAACAGTGGCTCCACTTGGGGATGGCTTTTCCTTGCGAAAAGTCAAGAACAGCAGGTCAGAATGCCTTAATCTTTAGTTGTTGCTGTACTCTGAAAACTTCCCTTTGTTGGCTGCTTTATTTATGAATGTGACAGCAGAATTGAAGAGCTTAGGGCCTTCACTTCAGGCTTCAAATGTAGCAAGCTTTCTATCCAAACAAAAAATTGAAATCCTACCTACCTACTCTAACCAACGCTTACTTTGCTGTTAGGTGAAATGAAATAACCAATGCAGCCATTTAAGCATTATAAACATCAGTGATCTTTGTTGTTCATGCTTGCTAGTGGTAAAAATGGATATATTTCCATTAGATATAACTTTTGAGAAGATCAGAAAACTGCTGACCTTCTTTGCTGAAACAAGAAACTGTACAAAAGGGTCCCGCAACATATATATACAATTGCTGGGATGAATTGAAGAACTGTACAAAAGTTTGGGATCACTATCATGCTTTGGAAACTGGATATCATCAACATTTTGATATTGAGGCACACAGTCTGCTAATGGGGAAGAGCACTTCTTTACTTCATCATACACCCTGTCAGCACATGAATCATATAAAACATGAACTAATATTTGCAATTTATTACAAACAGGCTCATATGGCCCTTGACTGATGTGCGCAGCCCGCTCCTCTTCTTCTTTGAAAAACTCAGATGGTTGAAAACAAAGAGGCAGGGGATCCACTTGGATCACTTGGTCACAAACAGCCGCTTTCGAATCTCCCTGAATCTAATATTCGATGGCTCTTTTGGGCTACAAAACTAGAGGCAATATATTTTGAACAATGATTTGGGCTTCCTGCAGATGATCCATATCAACACTTGCTGATACTTGCTTATTAACTTCATGATAGTTCTCCTTAATAAATTGAAAAGAATCAACACAGAAAGGTAAAGTTCCTTCGCTGAAATTCCAATATTCTACGCTTTCCTCCATTACTTCATAGTTGAGATAGGCAGGTTGATCACTAATTTCAGAATGTTGATCATGAACTGTGCTTTCTGCCAAAATAGGCTCTGACTCCTCTGCAAGGCTAATTTGGTCATTAGGCTCATAATCATCATCATACTCATCATATTTTGGCAAGCAGTTGAAAGAAGAGAAGCTGTTATATTCATATAGTATATCAGGAGACTTCTCCTTCCCATCCAGCTGTATGAATATGTCATCTATTTTGTAGCAGGTTTGTTCATGAATAACATTACTTTCCTCTTGCACAACAGATGTGTTCTTGCACTCTAAGCATTCAACTTTCATTATGATAATTTCCTCTGACTTTTGTAACAAACCATGAAGTTTTTCTTCCTACTCTGCTTTGCACCATTCCTGTCTCACTTTCAGATTTGCGTCCACATCCACAGCTATGTTCAGCATCTGTTTCAAAGTGGACGGGCATGTTTCTCTGAAACGGAACTTGATTTCCGCATCAAAAGCTCTTGGATAATGCAATAGAGATAAATCAGGGGGAGGTCTAATATTCAAAGGCAAAGAATGATAAACTTGATTGAATCGATCAAAAAATTACGGAACAGATTCATTTGGATGTCTTTCTAACTGATTATATTCTTCAATGAGCAAGAGGAAATTAAGTTTCATCATCCATCTATCAAGGAAGAGCTTGGAAAACTACTGAAGATTAGAGATGCTAGCCTCAGGCAATGCTTTAAACCAAGTCCTAACTTTGCTTTGCAAAGAGAGGGCAAACAGCCTGATACTAACATCCTCGTCCTCCACTTCAAATATATTAAGATAGTCTTCAAAGGCTTGGATATGCTTTTGTGCAGTAATACCATTCTCTCCATCAAATCTTGGGATATACTCAGGATGATTTTTGGGCAGAGGATTAAGCATGGGAGGCAAAACAAGAGGCTTATATCTGTCAGGAACATTACGAGGCATGGGATTATGTACAGGGATTGGCTAAATGGGCTCAATATGAACAAGGATAGAATGATTGGCTTTGACATTTTTTTCCTCCTTGTCTGTATGATGATTTTCAGCAGCATTTAGAGGTTGTTGTTCTAATGTGCAAGGAGGCTTTTCAATAACATTTTCGAAAGACAAAAAATCTAATTTAAAATCATTTTTAAAATACAATATACACAGCAAAATTTTATGGAAGAGAAAGAACATGACCTCTTGGATAGTAATCCAGGTCAAAAGCCTGATCTGCTCATATATTTCTCTTGGGTTCATTTCTCCAGCGGAGTCTTTATTATGAGGATTATGTGGAGTCGCCAGGTGGGTAACTAAATTAACTTTGAAGGGCCTGATCTCTGTCCACCACACAGATCAAAACGAAATATGCAATAAGAAACAAAATATTTTGAGATTTTTTGAGATTTTTTTATTCTTTTTGGGATGTTTCAAGAGACTTTTTCTAGAGGAAAACTGATCAAAAATGGGGATTTATAGTGATGAACAGATGATTCTCCCCAGTTGATTCGCCATTATGTTATCGCTCAGGTTGTTCCCTTTGACTCCCAAGGGAATACGGCTGAGGTAACCACAAACCAAGCTTTGGATTGCAGGTCCTAGCCTACAGCAGTCAGAGAGGGCTCCCTCTTTGGGATTTTAGCTTTGTTTAAGGGATGATTTTAGGCTAGATATGATGCACATGTGTTTTGTTTAAGTTTGGTGGGATGGTGATCTCAGACAGAACTGGGATGCAAGTGTATCACTGTTTTTTCCATTGGGTAATGGAGTCACTGAGAGTGTAATTATTGAAAGGGTTTCTTGGTGAAAAGGTAGTACCACAGAGCGGGATAGGCAGGCTAGGAACAACTTTCAAATTTGGTACTGATGGAATGAAGTCAGGGAATGAAAGGAAATCAAGAATATTTCATTATACTGGTAGAGGGAAAATGTATGAATATTGTGTAGGAGCAATTAAGGATTCCTAAACAGTATTCAATATGAGAGAACTAGTGCAAACATGAGCAGTTAAGAATTCATATTTATGACTAATCCTGAAGAAAACATAATAAATAACAGAGGTTGAACATAAGGTGCATTCAAACAAATCTTACGCTATTCTTCTTCTCTGTTACCAAGATCATGAAACATAGATGAGATTTACAAAATAGAAAACATAAGACATAGTTTAGTATAACTCATTGTTCCATAGCAAGACATAGGAATTCTGTAGCAAGTCCCAGAACATCAAATCCACCTTCAGATCATTCAGACATAGTAAACTTCAACAACCATTTGTATTAACACAGTTTGATATCTTACAACACAGTTCAGAACGAAGAAATCATCAACCAACCGATCAACCAACAACCCTTATTACATTGTTCAGGGTTGTATTTATAGGCAAAATATCTACAAAAATAGATCTGATAGAAGATCTGAGGAAATAACTGCAATTAACCTAACTTATCTTGCAAGTAATGTAAAAAATATCTATCTAATGTTGCATTGGGGGTAGCTGTTTCAAAAATGACGCTATGTGTCCTTTGCTGTTATGTGCTGGCCATTTATCATAACTGCGCGTTGGTCTCTACTCCACTGCTCTTGAGTGGCTTTGATGTGCATTAACTGTGATCTAAGAGCCTTAAGTGGCTTCACCACTTTCTTTGACTTTGATGGAGGCTTTTAATGTTCACCTGCTTTGATATTGTCGATCTGATACTCTTTGCTGCTTCAATGATACTCTTTTAATTGAATCTCGGCTTTATCTTTCCTCTGATACTCTTTAAACTGCTAAATCGCCCCTTTTATCTCTTTCGGGCAAAAATGGTTGCTGCAAATCAGGTGCTGGACTGAGGCTTTCCATTTTGTCCATTTTTTCTTAGCGATGCGTGATTAGCGCTAAGCGCTAATCGCGCATCAAAAACTGCCCCTGTTTTTCATTCCGGGCTTCCTAAGCTGCGATTTCGCCTTTGCGCGCTTTTTCTTGGTGATGACATTAGCATGATGTCATCGGTGGTACGATGGATGACATGAGCATGGCGTCAGTGGTGGTACGCCGGATGACGTCAGCAGGGTGACGTGGTAGGGTGACGTGGATGATGATGTCAGCGGGTGACATGGCGCAGGTACAGCACAGTGGCAGGCAAGGTGGTGGCATCATCATGCGGTAACGTAGGCAAGTGGGGAGGGCGGTAAGCAGTTTGCGTTGGATTGCTTTTAGTACGGGAGCAGTATGTGTTAGGGGCAGCCTGATGCAATAGGAGGCCGACAGCTGTCCCAGTGTACGATGGTGAAACCGTCGACCATTAGACACTATCGAACTACTATGAAGGGGCGCCTGATATTGATTAGGGCCATCGGATCTAGGAAGGCTGATCCTACGGTGGACGGGAGGGAAAAGTGATCAGGGTTCAATAAAAATGCGTGTGCGATAAACGTTGATTATTCGCGGCCTCAGGTGGGTTTTGGACTTTAGGTTCGAGGTTAATGTGTTTTGGCGCGGGACTATGGTTATTTATTTGTCGGACATTAATAAAACCCAAATGCAATGTGCGTAGAGGGTGTTTTGAACATAGTTATTTATTTAACAGGGCGTTAAATAAATCCTAAGGGAAATGAACGTGGAGGGGCTAACAATGGGTCCCAAATGGACCTAGTGTTTCCCGACTTTTAGTATATAGCTATAGTTGCCATGGGGAGGGATATTTAGTGTTTTTGGGGTTTTTATATAGTTTCTTGTAGAATAGGGGTAGGGGAAATGATTTAGGGAGCTAGATAATAGGGTTAGATGTTAATATGAGGTCTTTTGGAATGAAAAGGAGGGGATGCATGTTAATTTATGAAAACTTAAGCATAGGGAAATGAATGGTTTGTGTAAAGATTAATTTTACACAAGAAATGTGGTTTCGTTTCACCAAGTCAACTCAGATGTCAACTTGGTTTTTAACAAGGATGGAGTGAAAACAGGACTGGTTAGGCAGATCCCAAGGTCCTGAAGGGGTTGTTAGTGAGTGATTTGGGAAATAAGAAGAAGGGGGAGTTGGAGATGCCTTGCTTGATTAGATCAAAATGAAAAAGTGCCTCAAAACTGTGATCTGGATAAATATAACACTTGAAAACATGAAATGGATCACATAGCTTGATTTCTGCAACCATAAAACTACTTACCAAGCCTACTTTACCTAGCATTTTTTCTTCTTTTGGTTTGGATGCACTTGAACTAGCAAACCCAGCTTTTCAACTTTTTCTTTTTTACTGTCCTCCTATCTACATCTATACTTATTTCATCGAGGGGCTCAGATTATGCTGTTGAGCACCCTTGCTTCTCTACCTATCTAAGAATATGCCAAGATTAATTTGTTTGGACAGATAATGATTCTCTATATTCTACAACAGGAAATTGAAACTTAGGGAGACCAAGATTAAGCTGTTTGGACCTCCCTTTAACTGAAATTTCTTCAAAAATGGAATAACTCATCAAAATTGGAATACAACAGAGGCACTTAGACTAGCACACTCTCATGGACACTTCTTTGGCCTTAGTAGCAAATATGGAACATTGCAGCATGCAAAGTACGACATATTTGGTATGTAGAAATGTCGATCATGAAAGATGAATACCTGCTATGAGCAGGATGCTAACACAATGAACTTGGCATAATCAAACTTGACTATAGGAGGTTGACCAGGGGTAAAAATAGACATGTAGGAAAAAGTGATCTCATCTACATACTAATTATTGGTAAAATCTAAAATGCATTATATCATTTTGGTGATATCTTTGCCTAGATCAGAAAAGATGACTGACATGTAAGGAGGGGGGTCTTTTTGGCATGTGTCCTTCTTTAATGAAAGTCTAGCAGATTTGGGCACTTCTAGAACTAGATAGCTTAGAGGATCTTTCAACCAAATCAGCAATGGAAAGGAGGGTGAGGTCTTGACCAGGTTGCAGTTGTAAGATCTCATTTATGGACTCAGCTGTAATGGTGAATAGGATTTTCTGGTCTGGGGACATTACAGCTCTCACGATGGGGTCATAGTTTGCATGATAGTAGTGAATAATTTCAGGGAAGACATGAACACTGGGGAATTAATACTTGGGTAGGTTTGACTCCCAGAGGCCTATATTACCTGCATAGTTTAAGTAATTATCTCAGTATTTGCAATGCAATTTTAAAGGGGTTTCGTCGAAGGTAATGTCCTTTATCTAAAAATCATTTTCAACTAGGGGAAGAGGGTCTAAATCTTTATGGGAACTGGTAAATGGCATGAAATTGAGGGCGACTCAGGCATCCATCCTTGGTTCTTGTGGATTGAAGGACAAGGGCAGAGAATTTCAGGGAACTATGGAATTCTAGGTCGTCTTAGGGAGTCTCAAGACTATTAAACAACTTAATTTCACTAAATTACTTGATTTTTTACAGAAATTAGCTCAGGTTCAGTATGGAAAGTAGGGTTTCTTAGTAAACAGGGTAAATACCTGGTTTTGGTTGTATGAAGGGATAAATTGCATTGGTGCGTAGTTTGGTTGGAGCACACGGGTCTGCAGTGGTAATCTAGAGTTCAGTGGCCTCTGGAGATTGACAGTCGGAAGTAGGTTGATAGTTCAGACGTACTCTTTGTGTGCAAGGGGAACAGAAGGTTCTTTTCTTGGTAAAACAAAAATAATGAGTATTTTTGGTTTTATTTGCAAAGTCAATGATTTTGGCGGGTATAATGGAAAGTGACAGTTGGCGCCAACTAACAAAGGTGACTTTTTGTCATTTAGCGAGGGTGGTAAGTGAAGTTTATCGCACCGCTTTTGAGGGCTTGGCATTATAGGGAGAGGTCTGCCCGATGCCATTCATTGGGCGACACGTAGCGGCAGGGTGAGTAGTAAAACCACTCACATTTGGTGGGTAAAGGTCGGCATCGGAGGCCACCTGATATGATCGTCGACCATTAGATCTGAAGGGGTCAAATCGTACGGTGGCCAGGGCAGGGATTTGATTGGGCATTAATGGAGGGGCCCGACAAGGTAATAATTGTAGATTAGGGAAGTTAATGACATAGGGGATGATGTGATTGGATGAAGGCTATTAATTAATCATAGTTTGATTAATTAATCCTTTTAGGGTTATAGTTCTTAATTAATTGAAGATTTATTAATTAATCCATCTAATTACTTTATTATTATGGTTTATTTTTCAAACCATCGGGGCAAGATATTAACATATAGAATTTTAATAATAAATACAGGAAAAGAGGTATATCTTCAGGAGTTAAATAAATAATGTTAGATGTTAATATGAAAATGGAAATGAAAACATGCTAAGTAAAATGCTTTAGAAATACATTGACTTTTCCACATTTGAACATCATAACTTAGGCTTAAGTGCATTTGTGGGTTTTTATAGGGGCGATTACTTTTCCCAGGCAAATGGTGATTTTACCTTAGGAAAAAGGGGGTTTTTAGTGGAAATGACGGAATGATGGAGGGGGTGAATTTTGGTGAGGGGTCTTTAGTACTTAGACCTTATAAGTCATTGGGTTGAGGGTCCAGTCCCTCTAGAAGTCAGAGAAATGATTTGAGCCCCTTTAACTTTAAGGTTTTAGGTACTTTGATTGTTATTTGTGGGAAATTAGGAAATTAATAACTAGACTTTGTAAATGTCTCCTTGTTATCCATACTTTTAAAGTAATATGATGATGAAAGTAAATGATATGAGTTGTGACTAATCATTCATCATACACAATTCTACAACCATTCATCTACATACCCACCTACACATCCTACCATTTTTTCTACTCTTTATGAGGGGGCACTTAAGCTGGCAAACCCTTATCAGACTTTTCTTTTCATTTACAATGAAAATCTATCTAAGTCTATCCTTATTACATCCAAGGTCTGAGATTAAACTATTGAGCTCCTTTTATTCAATTTACCTATCTACTTATCTACCAAGATTAAATAGTTTGGTTAGATTTTATTCTCTATCTATAAACAAGAAATTCAAAACATGAAATAGTCAAGTTTACACTGTTTGACCATTCATGGATTGTGGCATAAGTAACAAGTCTCACACAATCATTATTATGCAGAAAAGTAAATAGTAGTGGCATTTGGGCTTGCACACTTTCATGGTCTTTTCTCTTTTTTTCTTGGGGTTCATTTTTCATCTTTTTTGACATTTTTATTCTTTTTGTCATTTGATTTTCTTTTAGGACATACCCTCTTTACATTTTTGAATTTTTTTGAATTTTTGAATATGGAAAACATTTGCAGAAAGCAAAGGAATGTACATATTATAGAGATAAACTAAGTTAATGATAGATTATGACACCTATTGGTATAGGAACATAACAGTGGCTCCACTTAGGGATGGTTTTCCCTGGTGGAAAGTCAAGAACTGTAGATCAATGGCCTTCTGAAAGACTATGATTTTACTATGCTATTTTTCCTTTATTTTGTTGCTTTATTGGTATTTATGACAGTGGCACTTTTGAATCTTAGGGCCTTTTCTTCAAGCTTCAACTCCAAAACTTTACCATCCAATCAACACTAAACATTAAGAAGGATATAGTATGTGTTATCACTCACATTTTCCTTCAAGTCGTTAGAAGAAGGAAAGGGGTCTGAGGTAACCACAAACCAACATTTAAACTCAGGTGCTAGCCCACCTAAGTCCAGAGAGGGCTCTCTCTTTATGATTTAGCTCTTTTTTATGGGATATTAGGCTAGTTATGATAGCTTGGGGGGTTTTGACATTTTTTGGTGGTGGAATTCGGGAGCAAATGGATAGAAAATGTATTTCAAGCCATTGGGCTATGGATTCAACTGAATGATGGCTTAATTGGATCAGGTTGATTTAACAAAGGAGAATTTCATGGGGCAAGATAGCTAAACAAAAGACAAATGATAGATATGAATGGGTGAAATGGTCTTGAACAGGATGGAAGGGAAACTAAGAATCCTTCAACAGGGTCCAAGATGGTGAAAATTGGGTTCTCATTCACAAAAAGAAATTAAGTATTCTTTTTTAAATGATCACAGTGATAAACTATGAAATCAAGGAGAAATTAAGAATTCCCTACCTATAATAGCCTAGAAGAAAACATTAAGAAAAATAAACGATTTAAGACAGAATGAAATAAATCTCTTTCAGAAATATAACTTTTCGTTTATAATTAAGATATGAAACACATATGAATATGTATTGTCGAGCAGTAAAAAGGGTCTTTTTCACCTCTATTTACCCTACATTAATTATCAATCCAGGTATGATTTGTTAAGGGTGTAGTCAGTCTGAGGCGGTCACTTGTCAAGAGTAATGCTAGTAGTATAGTTCTTTTCCAAAGGTAAATAAATGCTGGAAACAAACTCTAAATGTAATGGCAAGAAATAGAAATGCTTTATAACTAAATCATTCATTTAAGAAACTACAACACTCATCAATCAAGGGTGCAATAATGATAACTCTTCCCTTTGTAAACGGATGCAATTGAAAAGCAATTAAAGAGAAGATATTCAATTTGGGAGCTAGACAGCAATAGTCAATGTTCACTATAGTTGTAGATTGTTTGGTTCACACCAAAGAAATTACTTGGGATGATAATTCAATTAATAGAAAAGGGAACAACAACTAATCTATTTGAAAATATTGAATAGAAAGATTTAACTTACAGAAATCAACTAAGTAGAAATCGTAATCTAAAGGAATTAAGAAACAATCTTTAACTTGGGAATGATTTGCACAACAAACCAAGAATGAAATAGCAAACTTTTTAAGTCTACAAAATATTGAACAACAACTAGATCGAATTTAAACACACAGTGCACTAAATCAAATTCTAATGCACAACGAAGTTATAATGATGGAATCGGTAGTCTGAGCCTTTAGCATAATAAATATTAACCACTATCATAAAGAAACAATACTTGCAGTTGCAATGAAATGGAAATCCAAATGAACAACAATCACACTTAGAGGTAAACCGTAGCTAAATAAAAAATAATATCGATCTGTAAATGCACAACACTGTTACTCTGTAAATGAACAGTAATGTTAATCTGTAAAGGAACAACAATGTTACATAGTAATGTCAATCTGTAAGGGAACAACAATGCGATATGAATCCAGAATGAAAAACATAACATTTCAGTTGCATAAGATAACCTTACTATTCAAATATAAATGAAATATAACAAAGCTAGTACATGAAATGATAAGGAACAACAGATTATTGAATGAAGCAAGTAAAAGAAATCAAACCACACACGACTTGGAATTGGAAAATAATGGTACAGAAAGCAAGTGATCCACTAGGTCTGGGCCCTTAGCCTCCAAGGATGCACTATTGTGGTTACTCCAGAATCAAAGACAAAATAGCAACAAAGTTTATATATTAATCATGAAAATAGAGTACAGTAATCACTCTTTTAAAGAGAGTCAAAGATCAAAGTTTGGTTTACAACAGTTTATTCTATAAAACAACAAATAGTCTGCCCCTTGGGCTAGTAGTACTGTCCCTTTTTATAGTGGCCAGGCAAAGATACCAAAGATACATATATTCTTGAGGTAGCGATCCCTTAGGATCAAAGGATCCTGAGGGGTTCGCCATATCGTTATCCTTCAGTTATCTCTTCGTCCTCTTGCGCCGATTTGGTATTTCTTTTTCCTTTTCCTGGCTTGTGTGCTCCAATCTGGATTTCCTTCATCTGGATGCGGTTCCATGTCAGAGGGACAGTTGTTGGTTTCACCTTGTCTTTTCCTTTGAAATGGAAATCCTCCATTTTCTTCATTTTTTGCATAGAAAAAGGTGATAATTAGTTTATTCCATGTTACTCACAAATCTCTTAAATTTTATCATAATCCTTCATCATATGCTCGTTTCATAATGTAAAGAAGTTATGAATTAAAGGAAAAGATAACGAAATAAGTGGCAATCACATACCCTTTCTAATGCTCAACACACCCGTCTGCTTACCCTTTTTCATGTCCTCATGAAAACATTGTAATTGACATGCAAGGCAGCTAGGGAATAGGCTGGAGAAGGGTTCCCATTTGGTGGTCTACAACCATGATTCCTACCTAAGAATTCAAAAATATGCCATGTTTGACCTTCAGGTAATTCATATAAGGCTCTATATCCTGGTGGAGGATACCAAATGACTGGACTTCAAAACTTACAGCCTAACGAAGACGGGCCTTCTCTCAAAATGAGGTCACCATAGATACCCAAGCGGTCAACAACTAGCTTAACATTCTCATAATTGAATGGTTCTTTGTTTTGGATATTCCGATTAGAAGTTTGGCATCAGAATTTGGCTGCTACTATGGCAAGGTCTTTGATGGTAAAGAAGTATTCTACCCGTTGCCGGATGACTATTGCGTGCATAGTTCCCAATGTCTGGATCACACCCTGAGTTCTCATTAGGCTCCTATGTTTATTCCATAATTGCAAAGGCTCTCTAGGTTCACCCCTCAGCCATAGATCTAATCCATTCTCTTATCTTTGAAAAACATTGTAGGCTTTAAGCCACTTTACTTGATTCACACCAAAAGAAATAAATTCCTGAAGTTGGATATCACCCACAAAAGGGATACGGTTCTATTTTGTTTCTCCATCTAACACAAGATTGTGTAAATAAAATTCACATAACAATCGTTGAAATTTCAGCACGTAATGCTTACAACAGTTTATGAAATCATCAATGGTTTTTATCTCTATAGGTACTCCTGCCTTGACAACCTTAATTTCAATTGTAAATATCTTTCGATCAAAAGCAAAGCATAGCTTCTAGCGAGTGCCCTACATGCTAGAACATCAGTAAACAGAGAACGTAAGGTATCCATTTGATTTATGACTGTGTCTAGTCTATGGGTTACCTTTTTGACTCTTTCCTCTACCTTTCACCATCCTTCAAAGGCCTGGATTTCCAATGCATTGATGTTTTTCAGCTGCTATTATAACTTCTGGTATTTTTCTTTAGGAATAATTTCCTCTGTGAGTTTCTCTATTGTTTGTAGAGCTTGTGCCAAATCTTTTCATAGAGTTACTATCCTCGGGTCATTATCCAACATGAGAATTTTGGGCTGGAGATCTACTTAGATCTCCTTATTGTGAAATCTAGTCTTTATGGTCTGAGTTTCCTTCTCACTAGAGGATAGTGCCTCTGTCTAGCTTTCCTTATCACAGGTCGGTGCGTTGTCCGTTTGTGCTTCTGCATTTACAACAACCAAATGTTGTTCCTTGTGATTCTAAATAATAGGTTGGACTTGAGTCCTCTTGGTCTTTTTCTTATGGGGTTTTTCCTGGGTGGTTGCATGCTTTGCCCGAGAGGTTCCTTTTGAGTTCTTCCCCATTTTTAAGACTCTTATTTGTTGTCGAAGTTTCTTAATTACGTTAAGCAATCTCTGATGTTCCTTTCGCAAACTTTTAATTTCTTTTGTTTTCCTAGAAGGAACAATCATTTGTTTTCTCAGGCATGGGCTTTGTACCTCAGGTATTGTACCTTCATCTTGGTCAATTTCCATGTTTCCTTCTTGGAACACTTCTTCAGTCTTTTGTTGATCAGGTCTTTCAGGGGTAGAGACCTTGGTTTATTCTATTGCCTCATGGGCAGCTTCTTCCTCTATCGCTTCTTCATCGTGCAATTCTTTGGGTGTATTCTAACTAGGAACATATTGTTCCTCTTCCTCATCATTGTCACTCTTCTCCCCAGATACACTCTTATCATGAGCAAAGTGATCCTTTTCTTCTTCCTCCTCATCACACATTTCTTTAGATGCACTTTTGTCATGAGGAGAGTCCTCCTGCGACCTTTCTTTAGTACAGGGGTTGAGTGGGCTGTGAGGTTGGACATACTTGCCCATATTAGCCAAAATTTAGGCCAATTCATCTTCTTGCAGAGGGTTTTGTAGTGGAATTTCCCTGCGTTTCTCTGTTTCCTCCCCTTCTTCCTATGCATATTTTTCATTCTCCTCCTCTGGTTCTTCTTCATCATTTTCCTCCAATTCTTTTTAGTTCTCCACACCTTCTAGTTGTGGGGGTTTTTCGACTTCTAAATCCTATATTTCCACAGGCTGGCTAATGTTTCCCTAGGAATTTCCCAACATTCCTTTGCTCCTTGCCAATATAATAGATTATCTTCATTTCAGTGGTCTACTCAATGTGCTGGCAATATGTTTTCGTTTTGGGGCTGGCAAAGCCAGTCTCTCATCTATCGAGAAAATCAATTCTTCCTAACTACTTTGCTGTTGGGCAAGACTGTAGCTGACTATTAGTTGAATTAACCCATTCTAGCTTACTATTGACTCTACATGGCGATATTTCCTCATTCTTCGAGTAACATCATGTAATAAAAAATCTAAAATGCAGGGAAATTCACAACACATTTCTGCTTTAACACAGCTAAAAGTTTGAGATGGCATGGTCTTACCATGTCTTTTCTACCATCACAAGTGAAGTATCTTTGGATAATTCTCACTAATTATGCCCATGGCTCACCCAGGGTTGCCGGTAGGACTCCTTTTCCTTTGACAGTAAGGTTCTGCCCTTCATGCTGGAAGATGGTTATGGCATCTTGCAGTCTCACCTTTTTCAGAGTCCACACAGGTCCAGTGGCTAGCAGTCCCGAAACTTCTACAATTATGTCATCTGTGATTGCTATATGTCTCTCTCTCACCATGCAATGATTTTCTTGCAAGTTCTGTAGAAACTTGATTTCCACCGTCTCGTTGGATTGCTGTAGACGGTTAAGGTAAGATATCCATACTGCCCTTGCTAGGATTTCGTGTGTAGCATAAGAGACCATTAACACCTATGGCTCACTATGAATTGATCTTCCTCCCATCTTATTCACCCTTACAACACTGTAAAAATACAGAGATGATGATGGAATAGTAGGCTGTTCAAATTTTTAGCTTACTGTTAAGAAAACATAGAGAAGATGATGGAACAACAAGCTATTCAAATTTCTAACTTACTGCTAATTTTCATAGAGAAAAACACGGAAATGGCATCAAAACAAAAATCCATGCATATTGGGAAACAAAATACCATTAGGCTTGCTATTCCTGAGTCATAATACCTCCGAATATTGAGTTTACATGTATGCCAGCGAATTATGAAGATCACCCACACCCCCCTGTAATGTGATAGGCCATCCTGAGCCATCAAATAAAGGAGTAGCATGTTGAACTGCAATCATACAGTGGAATAAAGGAATAGCATATGGATATATGACATGTTTACAAAAAAGAGCAGATTACCGAAATCGAGGCATATGATAGAATCACTAATAAATATGGAAATGTCATGATATGATGTGAAAAAAGGAGGATAGGACAGCTGACGTGAATAAAGGTTCTTATGCGATCATTATCAACTTTTACCGTCATGATTGATTTGTAAATGATTTTCATGTAGCAAAGGTTCAAAAGGGTTATATGCATAATCTCATTTGAAATCACTATAAAGATATAAGAAGAAGGGTTTTATAATGACTATTGGTGTATAAGAAATGTGACTTCAATACCATCAACAGAGCTCTATTGCCCACAGGTGTCCATAACCTTGAAAAAGTTGTTTATATTACCCTTGGAACCATAATCCCTTGTGTATTCCTATCAAAGTGTTGTGCAATGTCAGAATGGAGGCCATTGTGCTGGCTTGATAACCAGATGAATCACAATGCCATTCACTAGGAAGGAGTGAAAGGTGGGTAGGTCATCTCATGATGAGACCTCCTGTTCCAAGGACTTTTTTTTCCATTTTTCTGATGTGCCTCTTAAATCATATCCCTAGTGTGGTAGCCATAGTGGGAACGCCACTTCACTTTCTTCCTTACGATCATGGTAGGCTAGCTCTTGATGAGACCCCCTATCCTTCATCTAACAAATCATGTTAGTAATCATATAGATAAACATTTCTTCTTTTTCTTCTTTTCTTTTATATATCACTTTTCCTATTTATATACATAGGGTGGCTCAACACTCGTTAAGAGTAGGGATGGTGGAAGAAGTCTGAACATCTCAATAGAGAAAAATATGCCCTTATTCCTATTCAATAATAATGATCAAAGACAATTATGGGGATTTAGAAAGAACCATCATGATAAAAAAAAATCAATTATATTGGTATTAGTAAAATAATGATAGCAAAGTGATATAAATAGTTGTGTCCTTTCCTCTTTTCTCTTATCAATTCAAAGCAATTTCTTCTAAAGATGACAATTTTTCTTTGATTTGTGGATTCCAGTACCCTCTAGTTTTTGTATTCTTGCATAAATGTATATTTGTGTCTTAAATGACCATCACTCAAAAAAATCCTCTACACGTACACAAAAAGAAGAAAAATGCACTCCAAAAGTGTTGTTCTCAATATGGAACAACTGTTGTTTCTTTATAGGGACAGCAAAAGAATATTTGCACATAAAAATGCAAGCAAAAAGGAAAAAACATGCTCGAAGTTGTTGTTCCATGAGAGGAACAACAGTTGTTCCTTAATCAGAACATCAAATAAAGAAAGTGTAAATAAAAGATGTGGAAATGATGTTCCTTCAGAAAGGAACAACAAAAACACAAAAGTGTTGTTCCTTCGGAAAGGAACAATAGAAAAATGAAAGTGTTGTCCCTTCAGAAAGGAACAATAGAAAAACAAAAGTGTTGTTCCTTTGGAAAGGAACAACAAAAAAATGAAAGTGGCGTTCCTTCGAAAAGGAACAATGAAAAAATGGAAGCAATGTTCCTTCAAAAAGGAACAACAAAATGTGAAAGTGTTGTTCCTTCGAAAAGGAACAACAAAACGTGAAAGTGTCGTTCCTTCGGAAAGGAACAACAAAATGTGAAAGTGTTGTTCCTTTAGATATTAACAACAAATCAATGGAAATGTTGTTCCTTCAGAAAGGAATAGCAAAATGGAAAAGTGTTGTTCCTTTAGAAAGGAACAACAAACGACGAAAATGCTATTCCTTTAGAAAGGAACAACAAAATACAAAAGTGTTCTTCCTTCGAAAAGGAACAACAAAATGGTGAAAATGTTGTTCCTTTGGAAAGGAACAACAAAATGCAAAAGTGTTGTTCTTTAAGAAAGGAACAAAAAAGCGGTGAAATGTTGTTCGTTCCGAAAGGAACAGCAAAATGCAATGGTGTTGTTCCTTCGAAAAGGAACAACAAAGCAGTGAAAATGATGTTCCTTCGGAAAGGAACAATAAGATGCAAAAAATTGTAGAAATGCAGAAATCTATACAAAAAGTAATTTACACAAACAAAATAGAAAAAGTTATGTACAAAAATTTTAAAATTGATCAAATTGCTTAGTGAACCAAAGGTGAGGAAGATTTTTCTTCCTTAGCCAGAATCTACATGTCAGAGTCCTCCCGAGGTTGCTGGTAGAAGGATACCCGAGTAAGCGGTTTGTGATACAGTCAAACTTTGTCACCATTTGCTTTAAAGGTATGTCCATATTCATCAATGGTAATTAAAGTAATGGTACCATTGTCATGCACTTTCTAGATTTCATATGGTCCCAGCCAGCGAGTTTGAAGTTTCCCCAGAAAATCCTAAAACCTGGAATCATATAAGAGTGCCCAATCTCCTTCGTGGAAGACTTTTTTTGATGAGGGCGTCGTGCCATTTTTCTCTCTATTGTTGGATTAATGCAGTATGTTGAAGAGCAGAGAGCCTAATTTCATCTAGCTCATTCATTTGCTGTAGTTTACTAATCTGGGCCTCATTTAAATCTAGACCGACTTCTTGTGTTGTTCTCAACATTTGTATTTCGAACTATATTGGAAAGATGGGTTCCTTTCCAAATACTAGCTGATATGGTGAATAACTAGTGGTGTTTCTCCACGTTGTTCTATATGCCCACAGGGCTTCCGGCAATCTTGTAGCCCAATTGCACCTGTGTGATGCAATGGTTTCTGTCAATATTGCTTCTATTACTTTATTCATGCTCTCTACTTGGTCATTTGCCTGTGGGTGGTATGGAGTGGTAATCTTGTACTGAATATGAGAGTTTTTTAATGTTGTAGCAATTTTATTACCAACAAACTGTGGTCCTCCATCTATGATTATATCTCTTGGGAGGCTTTATCACACAAATATCTGGAACAGGGAATGAATGACGGAATCCTCTGTAGCTCTTGGAAGTGCCTATGCTTCAACCCATTTGGTCACATATTCCGTTGCTACCAAAATATATGTTTTCTGGTTTGATGATGGGTTGATCAGACCAAAAAAATCGAGCACCCCACACTCAAATGGTTCAATGACTAACTCTGGGTTCAAAGGCATTTCGTCGGACTATCCAGGGCGTCCTACTATTTGGCAACTATCACAAGCTTGAACAAATTTCTTTGCATCTTTGGAGATTGTGGGCCAATAATACCCTGTTTGAAAAACTTTGTGACCAATTCTTCAATCTACAAAATTTCCACCACATGGTCTGTCATGACAAGCTTTCAGAATGTAAAATATTTCATATTCATGGATGCATCTTTTGATGTGCATATCTGACCCTCTATGGAATAGGTAGCCCCTAATCCAAGAAAATCAGGTACTACGCTGCACAATCTGTTTTGGTTCATTGGGGGTCAGATGCTTTGCTAATTTTCCTACTACTAAATAATTCACAACATCATCATACCAGGGTGTTTTGACAGTAACAACAAATATATGTTCATCTAGAAATTGATCTTAGACTGCTACTGCATCCATGGCTTCGGCATTCGTGAGAGAAAGTCAGCTACAAGATTCTCTTTCCCAGGTTGATCTTGTATTGTGATGTCAAATTCTTGCAATAAAATCAACCATCTTGTTACTCTATTGTTTGTAATTGGTTTATTTGCTAAATATTTTATGGTAGAGTGATCTGTATATAAAACAATAGGATATCCAATGATATAATGCCTAAATTTATTTACAGCATGTATTACAGCTAAAAATTCTTTTTTAGTAACACTATAGTTTAGCTCAGCAGGAGACAAATTCTTGCTAACATAGTAGATTGCATATGGTTTTTTGTCTTTTTCCTACCGAAGGACTGCTACAATAGTTGTGTTTGAAGCATCTGATGAAATTTTAAATGGCAAGTCCCAATTTGGACGTCTGAGCACTGGGGTTGTTGAAACAAGCTTTTTCAGATCCTCAAAAGTGTGGTCACATTTATCTGTCCACACAAAATCGACATTCCCTATTAGTGCTTATACGGGTGCAGTTATTTGAGAAAAATGTTCTATAAATATCCTATAATAACCAAAATATCCAAGAAAACCATGTACCTCTGTCTGTGTGGTAGGGGTAGGTATTAACAAAATTATTTGAATTTTGGCTGGATCTACCTGTATTCCAGCTGCTAAGATATAATGACCTAGGATGAGTCCTTCAGTAATCATCATATAACACTTTTCATGGCTGAAGGAGAGTCTAGTGGTGATACATCATTGCAACACCTTTTCCAATGTGTCTAGTGTTGGGTTGAAATCATCCCCGTATGGTGTGAAATCATCCATGTATACTTCAAGCCCTTCATTTACTAAATCTAAAAAGATGCTGAGGATGGCTCTTTGAAATGTGGCAGGGGCATTGCATAGGCCAAAGGGTAAGACTTTGTAGGCGAACGTTCCCCAAGGACAGGTAAAAGTAGTTTTGTCCTAGTCTTCAAGGGCAATATGAATCTGATTGCACCCACTGAAACCATCCAAGAAAGAAAAGAATTTCTTTCCTGCCAATGTATGTAATACCTGATCAATGAATGGAAGGGGAAAGTGGTCTTCCTAGGTTGCTTTGTTTAATTCTCTGTAATCTACACAAATCCTCCACTTTCCATTCTTCTTTGGTACCACTACTAGCAGAGAAACCCATTTTCTATCGGAGATTGGATAAATAAAGTTTACATCCAAGAGTTTTGGTAATTCAGCTTTCACAATGTCTTTTAGGTGAGGGTTAAGTCTCTGTTGGGGTTGGCGAATAGGTCTCACATCATTTTTTGTATAAATGTGGTGTGTACATAGTTGGGGGTCGATTCCCTTCATGTCTGAATAATCCGATCCAAAAGCTTCCTTGTATTTTCTCAGTAGTTGGATCAGTTTCTCTTCTTGTTCAGGAGTCAGGTTATTATTGACGTTTAAAATTTCTCCTGGCTCAATCTCTATAGTTTTACTATTTGAAACAGAGGTAGTAGGTATTGCTTGATCATGAGTGTCTTTGAGAATATCTTCTTCTAGTTCATTATCAAATGCTGCTTCTATCATGTGACATTGTACGTGGGATCTAGATTCAGCTTGGTTATTAAAGTTGTTAATAAAAACATCCTTTGTTTTATCTTTGAAATTGAGGGCATCTTCTATAGTTAATGGGGATCTAATGTTTTCAGTAAGGTATGATACAAGATGTTTGTTATTTTTTATTATTGTTACACTTGGCTGGGCTAGAGGGTATAGGGTTGTATTCTTGATGTTACTCCCTCTAGTTATGGTCATGCTGCCTTATCAGCAGCCAATGTAAGCATCAGTGGTTGCAAGCCAAGGTTTGCCTAAAATTAACGGATGTCCATCAAGATGGTTTTTGGGGATTATTATTAGAAAGTCAGTAGGATATTTCCAGAAATCAATGGATACCATGACATTATATAGTGTGCCTTTTGGCCTAAGCACTGATCGGTCAACCAGTTCTAATAAAGTGGAAGTTGGTTCTACTAATGTAACGCCTAGTTTTTGACAAGTGGTTCTTGTTAATTTTTGACAAGTGGTTCTTGTTAAAATATTAATTGCAGCCCCTAAATAAACTAATCCATTTGAAAAGGTTTGTCCATTGATTTGTACTGTCACTATTGGATTTCCTGGGTCTTCATATTTGACGGGTGCTTCTCTCCTGATAACAGGTCAGATAAGGTGCCAACTACTTGGACTATTGGGTTATTTGTTATTCTCCTCCTTGGTTTTTTTATACAGAGCTCTTTGATGGTCTTTGCATATATCGAGATATCTTGGATAGCTTGGAGGAGTGGTATTCTTATGTACAAATTCTTTAGTTCTCTCAGAATATCAAAGTCAGGATGTTCTATAGGGCACGATATGATTAATCATTCTGGGAATCGGGGAGAAGATGTGGTTGTTTGGTCATGAGTCTGTTTTTTGACCACATCTTCTTCTTGTAATGGTTATTATATGGGTAACTAATTTTCAACTTGAACATTTTTATCTACCTTGATTTCTATAATGTGCCCAGACCTTAATTGAAGGTCACTGCACTCGCTTAGATCAGTTTCTAGTTCTGGTGTTTCAATTATTTGAACAGATTGCACCGGTCTGTTATTTGGGTTTAGGTTTGGTTGGGCTGGGAGTTGCAGTCTTAAGCTGGATTGGGGGTTTTGTTGTAGTGCTAGTAGTGTAGGTTGAGGGAGTGGGATGGTTCCTTCTCGCTGATTCATCGATCTTTGTCACTTTGTCTGCCAGGCTTGACTCTGCAAGGTGGGAGGAGACCATTGTGTTGGATACACATTGTTTTGCCAATATGGTGGAGCGTAGGGAAAATTTGGCCAATTAGATTGGCTTTCTTGATTTCGCCATGGTGATGATGAAGGAAATGGTTTTTGTGACCAATTTGAGAAGGGAGGTTGATTTTGCCAAATTGTATTATATTGTTGAGCATGATATTGCAGAGGCTAGAAAGAAGAAGATGGATCGGGGAACATACCTAATTGTTGCGGCTGCCATTGATGACACTGATTAAGTTGGTACACCGGTTCAAGTTCTTCTTCTGCTTATTTTCATACTACTTTCAAACAAGGAAGTGAGGGGCATCTCTCTGTAGAGTGGTATTTTGTACAAATGGTGTAAAATTGAACTGCACCTAATGAGCATTCTTTGTGGTTGTGTTTCTTTCTGCATCTAGGACAAAATATTGCTAGGTTTTGCTGTACTTCTGCTTGTTTTGATTTTTCTTGCATAATATCGATTTGCGTTGTCAGTGTCCCCAATATATTAGTTTTCAAATTTTCTAGTAAATTTCCAATTTCTGCACAAGTTACTCCTTCTCCAGAGATCCTGTTGTCCCTTGTAATCCTGTCATGTTCTACTGGTTTTAGCCTTGTGCTGCCTCGTGAGCTCCTGATACATAAATCAATGATGTTAGTAAAATCTTCTTGATAGATGTATCCTTTTCCCATACTATTTAGCATTTCAATCCATTGTTCCTTCATACCTTTAATTAATGTTGTTTTTAATACATTGTCAGGCAAGGGTAATGATGCATAATGAGACCTTTGAAGATTACACTAAAAATGTTCAACATATTCTTCCAGTGTTTCATTAGGTCTAGCTACCATCTAAAATATTCCATCCTTTATGTTAACACAAAATCCAGCACTGAAGGGCTGCTGATCAGGTAGACTCTGTGTAATTGTTTCAGACCAATCTTTTGGCTAAGGATTAGCCTCCCTAGCCTGAGAGGGCTCTCTCAAGAAAGTTATTGATTTTGACTGTTGATAAGAGGGCTAACTCTAGTAAAGTAAATTTAATAAACATGTTGGCTGGATAGACATTAAAACGACTTCCATTGGGCTTATGGAGTTGATCATATTCAATAAGATATAACACTGCTCATGCATAGAAGTCAGGGCATGTAATGTTTAAATACTCAAAACATCATCTCATAAGGAACCTCAGCTTACAAATACACATAGGAAGTCAGAGCAGCATAAGTGAATTCTGAGTGATTGTGTATTCATACAACTGTAAAAACATAGAACATAAAACAAAACCACATATCTTGAGCATTTGAAACACTAAAAGAATCCTGAGAAGATAAGCAACAAATTATATTACCAAACTGAGTTTTTACACAAGCCAAAGCAATACTCTGTTTCTCAAAATATCCAACCCTTGTTACATAGATAATTCAGCTATATATAGAAACATAAATCTAACTACTTGGAGCTTCCTCCTCTAGCATGAGGGGAGCTCGATGATTGTCACTAATGAACCTTATCTATTTTTAACAAACTTATTTAATACAACAACCATTAACAGAAGTTGTAAAGAGTTCTAATCTAATTATAACTCTAACTCTATCTCCTTCGTAGAAAGATTCCTCCTTGCAGCTTTGACACTTGGCTTCCTCTTCGTTTGGCTGAGATGGCATTAGATGAGCAATTAATGTCCCATGGTGGCTTTGGATACTGAAAGCTTTGATCTGCTCCGTGTTGGTTGAGAATATCCCTAAATTTTCGGTTCTGGTCCTCCATCACCTAACATCACCGAGTATGCAGCAGTAGGTCCTTTAAGTCTTTAATATCCCAAAGAATGGAACGTGGCCACGTGTTGGATATGCTGTAGGCTGTGGTGATGGACAGGTGTGCCATTTCAAAAACTCCCACTCATGAAATCAACTGTCTGTCTGCATTTAAAAAACATCATCTATAGCAGTTTCGTAGCACACTACGAAACTGTTGTTTTATTTGAAACAGCTTGCTCTTCTGGAAGAAATTCAGGCTCTAACATACAGTAGTACAGGTTCCGCATTGATTCAAGACCTTAAGAATAGGTTCTTTAGGTAATTTCAAGCTAGCAACTCCTGTCACAGCCAAATTTTTACCAGTCCGCAGTTTTCACCATCAGGCGTTGAAATAAAGCAAACTCAACAATCAGAACTTTGGTTGCACAGGCTGTCTTATTATTTACAGTGAGTTGAAACTGAATGAATTTCTGAATGTTTTCATAAACTGAACGACCCAACCAAACTACCTACACAACTGATGCAAAATTATCATCTAAAATGATGATATCTGAACTTTCCTTGGAGATTTTGTCAACCTGAATGTCATTTGCTCCTAGCAAGTAAACAAATTTTGCATTTTCAATGTCAATCTTTGAACCAGAATCAGGGATAAAACCGAGATCTAGGCCCCCAGCTTGAGCAGCATTCAGTAAAAGGACATTGAAACCATTTCATTCATTCCTAATAACTTTGGCATGCTTGGCAATAATATCAACTGCAGCCATAATAGCATCTTTATCTTTCCGTTCGAAAATACCAGCCCCAACAATTAGCATAGGATATTTTGCAGAAGCCAGAGTTGAACAAAATAGATACCTGCCTTCAGCTATCTGAATAAGTGTTTCTGGTCCAATGCCTAAATGCTGATGTTCATAAGCTAAGTCTGTAGGAGGGCCAACAGAAGCAACTTTTGCATGTCCTGCTCTGACAGCTTTCCTTATCCTTGCATTCACCATTGGTGCTTCAACTCTTGGATTTGTACCAACAGAGAGAAAAGCATCTTCCTTTTCTAGGCCCGCAATGCTTGTAATCAAAAGATATTCGGACCGCAGATCAGCCTGAGGATTCATGCCATTCCCTTCACACCATATGTTCTCAGAGCCCATTCTGTTCATATAATCTTTCAAAGCCATTATGGATTCAACATCAGAAAGTTTCACGGCAATTGCAACCATTTCTTCTGGCTTCATTTGCTGGGTAACCTCTGCAATAACGTCAAGAGTATCATGCCAGGTCACAGGTTGAAGACGACCATCAGGTCGGTGCATCATTGGCTCATTTAGCCTTTGTCGCTTAAGACCATCATAAGAAAACCGCGTCTTGTTTGATATCCACTCCTCATTTATATCGTCATTTAGGCGAGGAAGAGCCTGCATCAGAGTTCTTATAATCAATATATGCAGCCAATTGTCGACACGCAACTTTTGCTTCTTCAGCCTTTTCATTGTAGTCACCATCTAATATTGAAACGAAGATTGACATGCCCCGACCCTTTTTCTTCATGTAATTTGCAAAATCAGCTAGCTTTGGATGACAAGGCACATTCTCAGGTAGATTGCCCCAATAGTAGTCTTGGCCTTGAGAAATGTTGCATTCCACTCTGAATGTTCCGTTTCTGTGATGGTCCTATAGGAAAGGGCTAGTGTGCGCAATCATGCATCTCCATATTGTGCCAGATGTATACGGGTTGACTCTTCATAATTTCTACCATTCTTCCCAAGTCTATCAAAGATAACACAATCTGCATCTTTACATAGTAGAAAGATCTACCCATGCTCATCCTGCACGATGACAGACATACGTTTGCGTGTGCTGTTGAATTCCAATAGACTAAGTAGTTTGTACTCCTTCTCAATATTTTGTCCAGAAGATGGATCCCACTCCTTGATCAGTACACTCGTTTGTGTTCATTTGCAGAAATCAAAACCAAACTCCCTTGCGGCAACAACAAAGACCCCTCATCTGGTGATTCTGCTTCATATTTTATGGTACCAATCTCTTCATCTTGTTCTGGAATGGCTGTATGGCAGATTGCTAATATGCGGAAGAATAATAAAAGAACAACTGCATGCGGTTCTTTGGGGGCAGCCATTTCAGCTGAAGATCAATACATTCACACACTGACGTTTGACACATTTCACTATTCACCAAAGTTGGCAGTTTTGCAAGTTGTGAGGTACTGGAAATGTGAAGAGGAAATACATAAATATTTCTGCTGAGAGAAGGATTGCCTATGGTACATGACAGGTGCCTGGATAACCTTACTTCATTCTTAAGTATCCATAGAGCTGCCCATGTCCCTACACCTATTGGCTTCTCCTTAGCTTCCACGTCCACTAGAGAGCCCTCAAACGCGTCCCTTGATATGAAGGCCGGGTATTTAATGCTCACTTTATGTAGGGCATCCCTCCTAATGGCTTCTTTTTCTTTATTATGGCATGTAGACAAAGAAACCAAAATTAAGTTATAGTCCCATCTCCAACTCCACTTGAAGTCAGTCTTTGGAATTTAGCAGACAAGTTTTCATTGGTGGATTTGGAAACCTTATTTGCATTTTTAGAACTGGGAAACAAACTCAAATCTGGGCTACCATTGTTCAAAAAGCCATTTTCCATCTTAAAACTGTTATGTCAGCAACTGCAAATAAGTGATTAATATTTCTAGCAAAAGCCCTAGTCATGTTATGCAATTCGATTAATGTCTCAAGATGTTTAGTCTTAATTCCAATGCTTCTTAACGTTTCTCCAGCTGATAAATCTGATGAACCTGCTCTAGTAGATTGGAAAGCCATCCTAGCCTTTTCAGGTGCATCCATTAACCGCAAAGCTGCCATATCAAGTCTAGGTGAACCTGCTTTGGATAGTTCTTCACTCCCACTAACATCTATACTAGAAGCATTGGCTTGACTAACATTTGCATGAACACTAGAAATCTGCAGTGTGGTGTTTAATCTTGCTAAAGTAGCACGCAGAGATGCTTCAAAAACAGATGAACGACTGCTTAGACCATCAACAACAGTAAGTAGCTGTAAAGCTCCTTGCACTATTGACCATTTCTCTTCATCTGAAACCATGTCTAGTAAGTTTCCACCATGCAGTCCTTCCTTTTTGTCTGATCCTATTTATAACTCTCATATGGTGAATAAAGAGCCCTCAAAGTATTTGCCATTAGTCCTTTGCTCTGCAATCACATCCAGATGAAAATTCCACCAGCTTCCTTGCAGCATTCTCACTTTTGAGACTTCATCTCCATTGATTGCTACTGAATCTTCTTTTCTTGCGATGAATCTACAAACCCCTCCCGGAAATACTTGTGACTCCAGATCATAATTGAAATCTTTTCAGTGATAACACTTTAATTCTCTGGACCTACAATAATCCTAATATTTCTTCAGGAAAGCACCTTTCATCTGATCCCATTCATTTATAACACCTCCACCCAACCCCATAAACCATCATAAAGTAGCCCCTTTTAATGTAGAGGGAAATAGTTTCGGCTTTTGGGGATTGGTGGTATAGTGATCTGAATTTGAAACTACTTGAAAAAGGTTTGCAAGGTATTCAATTCAGTAGTAAACATGTTTAAAAGATTCCCATGTCTTGCAGTAAAGAAACAAATGAAATTTTCAGTTGTTCTTGATCCATTCAAGCATAGCAGAATTATTTCCTTTTACTGTTTAACACATTAAAATGAATTTGTTCTGTAAAATAAATCAACCACAGATGCAAAAGAAGTTGATGAAGCAGTTCACCCCTCCTGGGCTATGTCTGCTGGGTCTAAGGCTCCCAAATAGGTCAGTCCTCGTTTTAATTAAATGCTCAAAATGAATTTACAGCTGAATATAAGTCTCTATAGGTCAAATAGACTGTAAAATCGGATTCAAAACACATGAATCCTTCAGGATTGACTGCTGGTTCACCTCCAATGGATACCTGCAACCTGATACAGTTCTCTTAATACTGGGCCCTGGTGGCTCCTAGAACTTTCACGGCTCCAAAACCTGTGCAAATGACCTCTGATGGCTGAAAGACCTATGCCAATGGCTTCAGAACATCCAAAATACCCAAAACAATAATAAAAAAATTCGTCCAAAACCGCCTTTCCTAGCCAAATTTATGGTCATTTAATGCCAACTGCCAGTTTCCCCTAAAAGAACTCCAGCTAACTTTAGTTAAGCTCCACCAATTATGGCAGGACCACCAAATTTGGTGCTCCGCCAAATAATCCACGAACTGAAACTACAATTAACTGACCGCCATTTCCGCATGTGACCATTTTTAACAACTCGGCGGTTATCCTTGGATTCCATGCCCAATGGTTAGTGCTCTGGCCATTGGTTCCTGGGCACTTGGTCGTATGGAATGGGGGCTGGGCCCCTTATTTTCCCACCCACCATAAATTCAAACTTTCAATATTAACATTTCCATTATGTTTCAATGAAAACCATTATGGCCCAATGGTAAGCCATAGGGCTAATAAATGGCAAGTCCGGGCTTACATCATCCTGGGCCATGTGGCGGCCTCCGAGCTTGCCCCGTGGCAGCTTCTGATTGGCCCATTCCAAAGGAATATTCCATGGAATATTCCAAGGAATATTCCATGGAATATTCCAAGGAATATTTCGTGGAATGTTCTTTTTTTAATTTTTTTTTTTTAAATTCAAAAATTAAGGGGTAATGGGCGATTTTGTTTTTGACGTAACTTTCACATACGATGACCATGTTTTGAACCGTTTGTGGCACCAGAATCGAGAGGATGAGCTCTATCCAGTCGTTTAGGTTCGAGCCAATTTTGAGAACTTTCAATTTTGAGCATTTTTCGACACTTGGGACATGAGCCCCTAATCACGCCTCCCCATTGGGAAGCTTTTGGACCCCAAAAGCCTTCAACTACCTGTTAAAGAGGTGAGGGTACAACACCCTCACTCTGTCCACCTCCATCCACTTTGCCTTGTTCGGTTTTCTACCTTTCAAACCAACCCAAACATAATCTACATTGCCCCTCCTTGAAGTGCGTGTCCTTATGTCAAGGATTGTATCTTCTTTCAGCTCATCTAAATATTCTGGCGAGAAATCTTCTATAGATGGCATCTGAACAGCGCTTTCATGATCAGTGATCAAAGGAGGTTCATACAAACGTAAGTTCTCCACATTAACAACAAAATACATTTGCATGTAGGAAGGCAAATCTAATTGAAAAACATTATTTCCAACCTTCTTGGGGATTTTGAATGGACCATAACGAATAGGCTTCAGCTTTTTACCTTCTCCTTGCATCGTTTCCTTACTAATGTACAGCCATACCTGATCCCCTTCTTGCAACTTTTGATCGACTCTATGCTTGTCGTGTCTTTCCTTGTACTTTCCTTGACTTTTCTCAAGCTGTTCTTGAATTTGCTGATGTATTTGCTGAATTCTTTCAATGAATGAACGAGCTTTGTCAACATCACTATGTCCCTCAATGGTGACATCTTTCTTAAGAATGAAATCAAGAGGCGATTTTTGCAAGTAACCAAAACAAGCTTCAAATGGTGAGGTGTTTGTGGAAGAGTGCTTGGCACGATTGTAAGCTTGTTGTATGTAATGCAAATGTTCATCCCAAAGCTTGGGATGCTTGCTGCAATATCCTCTCAAGAGGTGCACAATGGTTCTATTCACAACTTCAGTTTGTCCATCTGTTTGTGGATGGAAAGCAGTACTTTTCTTCAACTTTGTGTCCATCATCTCCCATAGATTGGACCAAAAATTCCCCACAAATATGGAATCCCTGTCACTAATAATGGCAGTAGGAAAACTAAAGTGAATCCATACATGATGAAAAAATAATTCAACAATTTGTTCAGCAGTTATAGTTTTCTTACAAGGCATAAGTATACACATTTTGCTGAAACGATCAACTACTACATATAAATAATCATGTTGCTTTCTAGATTTTGGCAAACCTCCTACAAAATCCATAGAGATTCTCTCCCATGGTCTAGAAGGTACCGGCAAAGGAGTATACAAGCCAAGCTTCCTATTACTAGTCTTTCTGGTAGCACATGACAAACAACCTCTTGTGAACCTTGAAACAAAATCTACCATGCGAGGCCAATAGCAATACCTCTGTAGATGTGCAACTGTTTTGCTTACACCAAAATGGCCAGCAATAAGAGAAGAATGAGCTTCTCTTTCAAAGATTCAAAAGCTTTTTGCTGCTTGCCTCCCCATTGGAAAGCACGCTTCACACTTGTCACTGCATGCATAGGAGCTGCTATAGAAGATAAGTTAGAGATGAACTTCCTCCAATATTGAGCTGCACCAAAAAACTTCTTACCTCTGTTATGGATTTGGGAGTAGGCCACTTCGCGATAGCCTCAATCTTAGCAGGATCAATCCTTAAAGCACCTCCTCCTACTATGTGTCCCAAATAAACCAAAGAAGTCTTTCCAAATTCACACTTTGACATTTGAAGAATTAACTGATTCTTCTTCAAAACATCAAGTTCTTTTCTAACATGCATGATTAAAACAAAGTAATCAACCCTTCAAGTTAATCACACGTACATGTTTAAAATACAAGGAAATCATCATGATCCCTATGCTCATGCATATCATTCTCATGCATGCAGTTCATATTTCAACTTTCTCTTAAGTACAATCAAAAGTACAATATCCTTGATCACATGTACATGTACTTTCCAAGCTGAAATGAGTATAACTTTTGCTGCGATAGAGTGAGTCTCATACACATTTTTTACCTTCCTGGCGAGATTTTTGCAACAACATAACAAAAACATGCATACATCGAAAGTTTGTATGTACAAAAAGGAGTATGTCTTACTGTATTAAGAAGTTCATCCACTTCTTACCAAGCCACTTCAATGGCGATTTTTGTTGCAGCAGCAGTTCTTCATGTGAATCTTCCACATCGATAATGGAATCCATAGATCCACTTGCACCAATGTTTTTGTCCTCAAGCTGCATGTGCTTTGGACGACTTGTTGGATG